>AYKW01000068.1:2236817-2256307 GCA_002760635.1 Ganoderma sinense ZZ0214-1
ATGTCCTGCTGCGACTTTTGCTGCGCAGCTCAGCGCTCGCCCTTCGACCTACCCCCCTCACCGCTACTCCGAGTCGCTGAACACCCACGATGCTCACAGGTGCCACATGGGGTGGCAAGACACCCGCTGCAGAATTTTATTTGGAACCTCCCTGTCTCACAGAACTGCAGGGCACCGCACTGCTAGAGCCTCGCGCCGTTGCGCTGTGAAGAGTAAGTCTCGCGAGCCCCCCGCGCCGCCGCATTCCTCCACTCCATTGTAAGTACTCGTGGATTCAAGTTGCGCACGTCATGATAGAACTTGTAGCGTGGGGCGAGCCCGTAGCGCACAGCTATGCCGCCGCTCAAGATTAGGCTGGGCAGCACGACGTCGTGCTAGAGGCCCCCTCGTTGCATACATACCAAGCATATTTCAAATATGCGTCTCCCTCTCAGCCGTGAGCGCGTAAGCCTCCGGAGGCCTTGCGTGGCATGGAGTGGCGAGTGGTGCACGTCTACGCTCGCTGGATGGCGGGGCATTGCCCGAACTGTCTCCCCGCTCACCGCGCGAAATCAATGCACGCACAAGTCCCACTCAGTGCCTGGGATCTTCTGTGTCCCGCTGGATGCGCAATAACCGTTCTGTGCAGCCCAGTCGCACTGCGCGGCAATTTCGCGTTGAGTGGTGCACCATCGCGTGTGGAAAATGATGGTTGCGCGAAAATGTGCGACAAGGGGTAAGTTATGTTGCTCCGGCCACTCAGGTCAACCCCCACTGTCAATCATCTCTTGGGGCAAGAGCATGAATTGTCATACATATGAGGGCCAGTAGCATGCATTAGAACGTGGATCAAAATCTACAAGACGGAGACATGTTATTTTCCCTTCTGCTGCTTCAGCATCTGCCACACGCACCACTCAGGCTTTACCCAGGATGGGAGTCCAAGCTTCGGCATGATGGAGAGCCATCGGCCATCCTCCCGAACGTCCCCCTCTTTCGCCACCTTCCAGAACACGATCTTACCATTGTCCTTGGTCCAAATCCACACCTGAGGAGCTCCCGTATCATAGACAGTGTTGATGTAGATATCCCCCTCCTCGAGCTGTGGATCATTGGAGAGGTCAGGTGGACTGCAAATCTCCTCGACCGAGAACGACTTGTAATATGCAGTGACGCAATCACGGTCAGTGCTGGAGGAGGTCCTGTCCCGGCGGACAAAGGTAGGAGAGCCATTCTGGAATAGGATACATAAATGAGAGGAACAGAATTGACGACTATGCAAGAAACGAACCTTGATGCCGAAGCGGGTCCAGAGCGACACCCCAGTACTAGGTTGAGCTGGACGCTTGTGCATTTGAGAAGCTCCGGGTCGCAAGACAGAGATCGCGTCATGTCGCACAGAAGAGCACGACACTGAGCGAGTTACAGGAACAGCGTTATGCGGCGCGCGGTCCAAACCCCTCCCCTTGCGCATGGCAGACGAGGCGCTCTTGGACATGTGGACATCCGGTGTTCTGGCGCGAGCATGATGGGTGGAGGTGCTAGGGATGAGGATGGGAGAGGGTGGAGGAGAGGGAGAAGGAGAAGGAGTGGCGGGCGCAGGTGTCCCGTCGCGCCGACGACTGGATGGGCCAGGAGTGAGGTCTCGGTCAGGGCTTTTGTTCCTCTTCATGTCTTGACGTCGACGATCACTGCGGAAATAAGTCAGAACGCAAGCCACTGCAATGTCAAATGCACATACATGAGTTGAGGCTGATCCTTATACATAGCAGTTATCGAAGGGCGGATTCTGCGGACACGGAACGGTGCAGACAGAGAGCGGTAGACAATACGGGTAGGTCTTCCAGATGGCTCAAGAGGAACAGTGTACTGGAACAAGAAGTGGGAGTTTTGGCGACGCAGAGGAGCCATCGTGAACGTCGATGATGTGAGTAAAGGGAAACTGGGAATGAAGGAAAGGATGTGGGGTCTTGTGCAAAGTCGATTTGCTTGCCCATACCCCTTTATACATCTCGAGCGAAAAGATATCAAGGGAGAAAATGCAATTGATTGGAAACAATGGGACTGACCAGTGAACAAAGGATTCTCCGAGCGACACATTCTCCACATGGTGGAACGCGCCAAGGTGGGACTTCAGAATTATACACACGACGCCGTCCTGCTCGCCCGAGCCCATTTATAAGGAGAATAATCTAGTGCCAAAACACTGTTTTACTTACCCCATTGAAGAGGCGTGTGGGATGAGAGCACGTAGTTCACCGCGACAGCTACTGCTTGATTTGACTTTTTACGCCATCGGCACGCAGGAAGCCAGTATATACGAAGAGTAGGAGGTCTGCTGGCACACCAGAGGAGAGTGTCTATGAAGCAACAATGACAATCAGGGAGCATTGGGACTCGGGAGTACAATGGGGAAGAAACCAAGGACGGGGGATGTCGATGAGGTGGTGCGCTCGGAGGTGCGCTCGCCAGTGTGTGACTCGGTGACCGGCACAGAGCCTCAGTGTGCCTCGTGGTGGACTCTGCGCGCCTAGCCATGCCTTCCGCCATAACCGTCTGCCTCAACCAACCTCAACAACATTTCAGGCTCATGTCGCATCGGGCACACTACATCGAACACGGCATGCAGTGTTTCGGGAACAAGACGACATGAGTCCCAGGCAGATTCGCAGGCCATACTGGCAATACGATCTGGAAGTCGTGGGAGGAGCTCATCACATTCGACTTGGAGCGTCTCATCCAAGTCCCCCGTACGAGGGAGCCACTGCTCGTCCACACTGTCGCTAGTGTATATGCGGTTCTGCGAGGTCATTTCCGGCCTCCTCAGCGACCAGGAGATGAAGGTTCGCCGCATAGCATTCTCAATCCGTGTCGCTGAACCTCGATCTTGCAGAGCACTAGCCTCCCTCAATTCTCTGTTTTATTTTTCCCCTGGGCTGAAGCGCCTTCGCTTAGGTCCGTGATGTGACCCATCCCATGTCTCCCTCGCGCAAGAAATACCTCGTACTTACTGAATATCTTCTGTCGTAGACCTTCTCGGCAAACGCTCGGCTGGTCGACGTCGGGGCGGGATGGAGGGAGCAGGCGATGGAAGTTGGAGGGGGGCGGGAAGGGCGGGTGGGCGTCTGGCATGCTGCCTCCCATCAATCGGCGCCTAACTCGCCCATAGCGGAGGGATGTACTGTAGTTGCACTTGAAACTTTCGTTCCCGAAGACTCTGTCTTTCGAAGACTATTGTACATAATACCAAGGTATACCCTACATCGTTTTACTTGACTCCTGCCATCCCCTGTGCCCGTCGCGTTGAGTAACAACTCACTATTCGTGGTACAATGTCCAAACGTCCCAGTGTGCGATCTCCTAGTTGAAACGCTGATTGATGGGAGGTAGCGTGCCAGACGCCCACCCGCCCTTCCCGCCCCCCTCCAACTTCCATTGCCTGCTCCCTCCATCCCGCCCTGACGTCGACCAGCCGAGCGTTTGCCGAGAAGGTCTACGACGGAAGATATTCAGTAAGTACGAGGTATTTCTTGCGCGAGGGAGACATGGGATGGGTCACATCACGGACCTAAGCGAAGGCGCTTCAGCCCAGGGGAAAAATAAAACAGAGAATTGAGGGAGGCTACTATGCCGCAGCCGGGCGCCTTCATGGTATGTTCTCTACTTATGAGATGCCCATACTGACATTTAGATTTGACAGATCTCGGTGCTCTCGTCCCTTCGCCGACAGTGTGCGCAGGGTCAGAGACGGGAAAGACTTCCTCAATGGCTGCGACCTCGTCATCTGCCTCACGACTCAGAACTCTCGACGCCCTCCCCTCGCCCAACACCGCACCCACCTGCGCGACGCCCCTACCTGGGCGTACTCGAAGACAAGCTAGTCGTGGGAACTGGGAGCACAAGTTCATCATTTCGAGGGGAATGCTCCATGCTTCACGGTCAGCGAGTAAGTAGCTAGGTGAGCTCAGCGTCGATGCTGAACGAGGACCATGCGGGACATAGTTGGCGGCCTTCGTTCATGCGCAACAGCTTGAATCCAACCTACGATGAGTCATGGGCTCTAGTCGTCTTTCTATCGTCTGTCTAGTCATCTGAGTAGTATATATGGTATACCTCGCACAAATATCTCATATTTATGCGCATTACAGACAAGCTGAGGTGCCTGCATCAGCGCTAGCGAACTATCCGTCAGTCAACAAAACCCTCACGTAGACCAACAGACACCAATCGAAGACTCACGCACCGATCACTCAAAATAACCAATTCCTCCCCCAGTAAGCAAATTGTGCTGCCTCGTCCGCTTTGCTGTCTTGTGCACCGTGCGCCCACGCCACTCGTTGCCCAATGTCCACCTTGTACCTCCACCAGAGGGCCGCGCCTACGATGAGCATGATGCGGTAATACGCGATCGGCCTCGTGTGGCCCTAAACCTAGTGTGGTAGATCTAGCCCAAGACGGTGCTGCCCATGTTCCCAATCGAGAAGACGATGCGGAGCGCCGCACCGCGCTTGCTCTCACTCGCGAGGTTGCTCCCAAGCCACGTCCAGCACCTGAACACCGGGGTGAACCTGCACGGTGCTGCGAGCGGTATCACCAGCGCTGCCCACGGCTGCAAATTCGACCGCTCACTGATCCGTCGCCCTTTGCGACTAGCATGACATGTACGGCAGATGGGCCAACAGCGTCGCGTGCATTCCCATGTAGCCCAACTCAATGATGACGGATAGCAGCGAGAGGAAGACACTGTAGAAGGGATGTAAATAGAGATGTAGATGAGGCGTTGGGTGCCTTAAGCGAAGGCGGAGCGCACCTGCAGGCCGCGGAAACACCGTCCACGTGCTAGCCCCAGTCTGCCTCCTCCGCGTGCTGGCCCCAGTCCGCCTCGTTCGCAAGGAGGACAATATGTTCTCTCTAAGGAGAAAGGAAGCGAGTGGTGTCTTGGTAGGTGTGCCCAACGAGGAAGAGCTGAAGGAGAGGAGCTTGAGGCTGCCTGTGAGCCATCGACCCGAGTTACTAGGCTGGTTGGCCAAGGCCCAAGTCCAAACTGCTCCTGAACACGCAGATCGTCTAGCACTGCTTCAAAAAGTACAAGAAAGCGACTAGTAAGTAGCCAATCCAACCCCTCACCCTGTTCCTCATTCTGCTGCACCGCGCTTTGAAGTCATAGTCCGCCGACTGCTTCCCTACAGCCCATGAAGGCCGAAGATGCCCACCCCCGCTACCAGCAAACTGATCACAATCATAATGCTAACACACGAGCACTACCGCATTATGAGAACACGGACATCGGGATGTTTGGATAATCAAAGACACGTACATTCCACACTGTCGCTGGGCGGTCGTTGTCGATCCCTCGGCGCTCTGCCTCGATGTCGGACTCCGGCTCAGACTCCTCGCCCTCAGAGCCCCCATCAGATTTGTGGTCTAACAAATAGATCAGAGGGATTTCAAGGGCTTGTAGAGGTAAGATTAAGTACCTCTACGCTGTTCCGCTCTCCAAACAACAACAGAGATTTTGCGATCCTCAGTTTCAGTCCCACACGCGGCTAGAAACACATGCTTATTGTTCTCGCTGTTATAATGTGCCTACGTACTATGAGTTGCACGTTTTACACATGCCAATAAAACAATGAACGTACAGCGACTGCAAGAGTCTTCGAGTTTTCTATAAAACAATGAGATGAAGCAAGTGCGCCCGAAATCACTGCAGACGTACCAGGGAGAGAAAGGCAGACAACTCAACGGCCAGTATCAATATACCAAATATTAATGCTACTGGTGGTGCTCCCGCCGAGAATCGCGCGACCATCATGCAGCCATGTAATAGGAAGAGGGCATGCTTTGCTGACTTCTTGGTTGAAGTGTGCAACAGTGTCACCGTCCTCCAGGCGAAAGATGTGGAAGCCAGAGAAGACGTTGCATACCGCAACGTACTTGCTGTCTGGGGATATGCTTGCAGGCCCACTAAACATAATATTAACCCAACTCAAAACTGAACTTCGTCTACGTACAGAGGGCCGTCTACCGGGATGTGGCGCACCTCGCCCCATCTCTGAGTTTTGAAGATCCTGTAAGATGCTCAATGACCTTGGAAGCAACAATAAAAATGCTGCGTACCGTATGCCATGGTTTACGTAGCCAACAATGAGCAAGGTAGGAGATCTACCGCCGTCCCTACCTGACCAGTGCAGGGCAGTTACCACCGGATCCTCGTCATCGGGCCTGAGTTCCAACAGCTCGGGCAAGGCGACTTCATGTTCTTGGTATGACATTACCGCTAATTTGTGAATAGGATGACATCAAAAGGCAGCGGAAGATGGGACTGATGATAATCGACGTACCGTTAAAGTTCCAGCACCAGATGAAAAGCTCCTTATGTGCGCCAGAGGCAAGCCTATTCTTCATCAATGCCAATGCTTCTATGGGATATGAGTGCCCCCATATTCCCGTGATGTCGAGGCATTTCTGGGCAGATTTTTTGTAAGGCGGAGGGTGGCGGAGCAAGGGAGAAAGGTTCATCTTACCGCCTCCGAGTTGATAACCAGACACGCAATACTCCCATCCTTCAAACCACATATAATTCTCTCTAAGTCTGCCCAGACAATAGAAAGAACGGCGTGTCCACTGAAGTACTGATAGCATAACAGCCCTGTCTTGACGTTCCAGATGCACAAGTTGCCATCCAGGCTAGCTAAAGCCAAAAGCTTGCCATCTTGACTGAACGCGAGATGTGTGATCGTATCTGTGTGGTCGCAGAAAACCCTGTACTCTTGGTACCGCATAGTAGACTGTAGAAACAGGAGGAACAGAAGTCGCTGGAAGAAACGGAGTTGAGAGAGTTGTTCGTCTCGCGGAGTCATGCAGTGCCACCGGCTGCGCCATGCTGAGCCATGCTGAGGCACAGAGCGGCCCGGCCTGAAATCTCTTCTCACAAAACAAGCGTAGTTTGTGTGCGCCTGGGGCTTTAGAGTTTACTGCGCAATGCCGATCACAATGCTGCTTTATGCCGGGACCGCACCAACCCTTCCATCTTCCCATTTTTTCCATGTCATCTGGCGCATCCTAGGTTCTCTGTATAGTCAGCATCACTCCCCTACCTTAGTTTGACAATTCCGTCTCATTTCTCCCCACAGATGCCTTCAATCCACATGCGATCCGGTACACCAGAGGGCAAGTGCGTATACCTGAAGGGCACAAACGGAGCGGTCAGAATCCTCCTATCGTTGGCCGTTAGCTGTGAGGTTGAACACATGTTACTCATAGTATGTGCTTTTGACAGCAATGCGTGTCCTTTGGGCTCCCTGATGGCTATGCGCCGTGTCAATGTCCCCGGCCATCACCCAGCTTGAGGCTTCCAGGCGGCCTTATTGCTCACCTTGTTTTTCTCTCCGCTCCTCTACCATGTGTCGGGCCTTCAGGATCTGTCAAATATCCCTATCTCCCGCATCATCAGGCATCGGCTGCTCTATGTTCTGGCATACCCACGAGTTCTGACCCAAGTCTCCGTTGTCGGATGGGTGACACACTTGGGACATCTAGACTTGTTCAAATGGATTTCCACGCATTCTCCTCGGAGACATTCATCACGGCACTCCTTAAGATCCCTCTCAAGCTAACTCATCAGCTTCATCACCTTCACTATGCCCCCAATGTGGAGTCAACACAAATGAATGCTCGATGCTGTACGTTGACTATGCTTCTCTTGTCACTCATCGGAGTCGCTTATGATTTGCATCCTTCAGGCCGCGCGTAGAGTCGAGGTTCAGGTGCGCCTGTGACAAAGGTATTAGCTTCACGATTGTGCTGATTTGCGGTGTCTTAGGTTGTTCGTCGCATCGAAAACGACAGTGACTTCTACGTGTTCACCGTCGGAGCTACTGCCAATCCCGCGGTCGGGACTGCCGTCGAGCACCTCACGATCGAGGTCAACAACACATACTCCTCTCGACTCCTGCGTTCCTCTCTCCAGATCGCCCCCAACATCCAGGACCTCATTCTCATGCTTCCCGGCCTGTTCCCTCTCCGCCTTCTAGATGGAGTCGTGTTCAACCGCCTTCAACTCTTCAAAACAAACCTACCCCACAATCGCCTCGTCACCTTCCTCTCAGCCCATCAAACCCTCGGTTTTCTCGACCTTGGACCATGTGGTAGGTCCCAAAAATGCTCCCTCACGTCTGTCGATCTTTCTCGTATCCACGATATCCGTTGTCCCATCAAATGTTTCTCTACCCTCGTACACCTTGGCTCAATCCGCATTCATGGAGACCTCACTCGTCCAAAGACGGTTGTCTCAACAGTCCTTTGTTCCTTCCCCATCGCATTCTTCGCCGTTTACACCTTATCCCTTCACTTCAACCCCACGGACGACGACATTGTCGCGAGCATCGCGCGTTTTGCTCTGATGGTTTGAGTACCACATCTGGTTTCCACTATTGTACAACAATACACCATTACAGTGGTGCAAACTCTATGCTTATGATGGCCATGTTGTAAGCTATAGCAGTGGCCTATTGTAACTTATAACAATGTGGCCAGTTGTTGTTACATCTGGGGGCACTGATAACTGATTAGAGAGGTAATCTAATCCTAGATAAGGACGACTTTTTGATCTCTAGGCTTATCAGTAATCTCTCTTACTGATCTAATCTGCAATCCGCTTTAGGGCGCTTTTTGATCTTTTGGCTAATCAAGCTGTGCTGGGTTGATCTAATCTACTGTACCCTTAATCAGGTCGATCTAATGGGCGCTTTTGGGCGCTTTTTTGGCAATCCACCTTCCTCAAATGGTAGGTAGGTGCAGGGGCAGGTGGGGCACCAGGATGGGGTACCTCCTGGGCCCATTGTAGGCTCAATACTGCAGCTATTGACTTTATTCTTTTTGTGGTATGTACATATAGATAGGGAGCATCCAATCTACCAAACAGCATACAGATACACCTACTACAACTGTTTATATAGCCTATACAGTGCTGTGGAGGAGAGGGTGCTATAGCTTGGGCATTTCTTGGGCTATTCCCTTCGTTGTTTTTGCCCATAGTAGATATTAGTAGTGGTATGAAGGATATATGGTTTGTTTGGGGCAGCAGGGCCTGGTACTATTTGGGGGTGGCCTGCACTATTCAGCCACTGGGCACTTTGCAGGTCAATATATTTGGAACTAGTAGGGCTATTACCAAGCCCTTAGTACATTTGGAAAGGCATAAATTAGGGCTTTCTAACGACGTATTATACACCCCAATCTATGCACTTTTGCTTACCCTCTCCTCCCCCCTCTCCCATATTGATCCCCTTATAGCACAGCAACCAATGGTTAGATTGTCTTGTAACTTTATACACATGTTAGGCCATATGTCTAGTAAATATATACCAACTTACAGCCCATGAACAGCTCTACTCCCTCCGATATTCTATTTTCTGCAGTACCACATAGTTGCATACTGTTTTCTCCATATCTTTCCACCACCTCTTTCAAATGACAGAATCTCTTTTGTTCTATGTTTTGGTAGAATAGCTCTACTCAGATCGTCTACTACATCTCTTATCAGAGCAGTGGATCTCTTATAGTACTCTTATCAGTATTTGCACACTAATAGCCCCACTGTATTAGATCAGAAAAATACCATATAGATCACATACCACCCTTGGATAGGGGTAGACTAGGGATTTCCAACGCATTTTAGATCATGAGATTTGACCAAGAATTGAGAGATATATGAGGGGAGCAGTGGTGGATGCACCATTTGGGCTGCATAGGACATTGTGTTGCCTTCGGAAATTGGTGCACAGCTCTGTTCCAGCCACTCCAAAGTACCCTCTCACGACTGCTCCCCTCATATATCTCTCAATTCTTGGTCAAATCTCATGATCTAAAATGCGTTGGAAATCCCTAGTCTACCCCTATCCAAGGGTGGTATGTGATCTATATGGTATTTTTCTGATCTAATACAGTGGGGCTATTAGTGTGCAAATACTGATAAGAGTACTATAAGAGATCCACTGCTCTGATAAGAGATGTAGTAGACGATCTGAGTAGAGCTATTCTACCAAAACATAGAACAAAAGAGATTCTGTCATTTGAAAGAGGTGGTGGAAAGATATGGAGAAAACAGTATGCAACTATGTGGTACTGCAGAAAATAGAATATCGGAGGGAGTAGAGCTGTTCATGGGCTGTAAGTTGGTATATATTTACTAGACATATGGCCTAACATGTGTATAAAGTTACAAGACAATCTAACCATTGGTTGCTGTGCTATAAGGGGATCAATATGGGAGAGGGGGGAGGAGAGGGTAAGCAAAAGTGCATAGATTGGGGTGTATAATACGTCGTTAGAAAGCCCTAATTTATGCCTTTCCAAATGTACTAAGGGCTTGGTAATAGCCCTACTAGTTCCAAATATATTGACCTGCAAAGTGCCCAGTGGCTGAATAGTGCAGGCCACCCCCAAATAGTACCAGGCCCTGCTGCCCCAAACAAACCATATATCCTTCATACCACTACTAATATCTACTATGGGCAAAAACAACGAAGGGAATAGCCCAAGAAATGCCCAAGCTATAGCACCCTCTCCTCCACAGCACTGTATAGGCTATATAAACAGTTGTAGTAGGTGTATCTGTATGCTGTTTGGTAGATTGGATGCTCCCTATCTATATGTACATACCACAAAAAGAATAAAGTCAATAGCTGCAGTATTGAGCCTACAATGGGCCCAGGAGGTACCCCATCCTGGTGCCCCACCTGCCCCTGCACCTACCTACCATTTGAGGAAGGTGGATTGCCAAAAAAGCGCCCAAAAGCGCCCATTAGATCGACCTGATTAAGGGTACAGTAGATTAGATCAACCCAGCACAGCTTGATTAGCCAAAAGATCAAAAAGCGCCCTAAAGCGGATTGCAGATTAGATCAGTAAGAGAGATTACTGATAAGCCTAGAGATCAAAAAGTCGTCCTTATCTAGGATTAGATTACCTCTCTAATCAGTTATCAGTGCCCCCAGATGTAACAACAACTGGCCACATTGTTATAAGTTACAATAGGCCACTGCTATAACAGCTTACAACATGGCCATCATAAGCATAGAGTTTGCACCACTGTAATGGTGTATTGTTGTACAATAGTGAAAACCAGATGTGCGAGTACTGCATCTCTGGGAGCGAGCCGACTACACGGTAAGTCATCCCTGTCTAGACAGCTTCGAAGATGCTCACCGTGCTTCAGCCTCTCGGTCCCGACGATGCTCGTCCGTGGCAGAATGCCATCAACTTATGAGATTCTCTTCGGAAGATGCGTTTCTTGGACCACTTCGTCGTCCGGATGACAGCATCCTTTGTCTCTAGTCCGACCCTCGCGCAGGAGCGCAAGACGATATTCAAGTGGATCGTGTTACGTCCCAGGCTTAGAGGTGCAGCTCTAAGGGTCGACGTTGAGTCTGTTCACTAACCAGTGCTTGGGGAACAGATACTGGGACGTGGAGTCCTAGGGGACGTAGAGGGTATGCAGGTATAATGCTGTTGAAGCAGTATATTGGGTTGTACAACGGTTGAGCGTATAGTGGTACAGGGGATGAGCGTAGCGATATCCACAAGAGGCCAAAAGCTGGGGTGCCCCTACAGGGAGGTCGGCCCTTTATATACTCGTACAAGGCGTGGGAACCTAGTGCAGAGCCGAAGCGTCGGCTCCGGGATTGGGTTATTTATAGTACGGGTCCGGTACTGAGAGAGCGGAGCCGAGTCCTCAGTGCCAAAGCGTCGGGACCGAGCGTGAGCTATTTATAGTACAGTGACGTCACACATGCTTAGAAGGAAAAAGATAGTCCCTACCGCGCTCCTCCCTGAGGCCGGTTGCCTCAGGCCGTAACATTAGCTCCCCCTCCCTCCTGAGGGTCGTCTCGACCCGTGTCCATGGCATCTCCCTCCAGTTCGTAAAAGCGAGCGCAGTACGCCTAGAAGTCTTGAATACCGCAGCCCTGCGGCAGCCAGACTCCGAGATATCCCGAGTGGAGGCGCCACAGGGTTTCGAGGCGGTCGTTGTCTTGTCCCGGGTGGAGAGGGAGGATTAGGGCCCTGAAGTCGTAGGAGTCCTCTGGCAGCTGGTGATAGTTGCCATCGCAGTCTCGGATGATCCACCATCCGTGGAATAGCTGTGCACAGAGCAACCCTGAGTTATTGGTGGGAGCGTCGGGGTGATTGTCGAGGTCCTCGGCTAGCCGATGCATGTCTATGATGTTGTCTGTGAGGGGGATGCGTCGTAGATGCATTCTTCCACGATCTGGGTGAGCGCGGCTGTCGTAGATACACCCCAGGGTATACTGGAGGAGACTGTAGATGGAGTGGTCCCGCTGGATGCTACACCAGGGCTCCGGGTCGACGTTCAAGAGAAATATGTCATGGTATCGGTTTGGTGCGTGCGCTGGGATCCAGGTGGCTGCGACGTTGTCTCGACGGCAGAGGACATCCTCGAGAAGTAACACTTCGTGCTCGAGCTCCGCTTCAGACAGGTCTCCTCCTAGCATTTCCGTGATCGGGGCTCCATATGGTGCAAGCCCTGCCCGTTCTCTCTCTTGACGATGTCTGTCCATAACGAGCATCTCGAGAACTCTGGGGCACAGTTCGTCGGCGAACTCGTCGTCTGGTATGAGCGTCATGGTCCCGTCTCATTGGAGGATTATCAGCTGCCAAGGGAGGGGTGCCCATGCGAGCCACATGGTGTCATTGAGGGCGTAGAAGCGGAGTGGGGCTGGGAGGTCGTCGTCATCACTGCCCGCGGGGGAGGGGCTTCTTGGCGGTGAGTTACTAGTGCGGTCCGGTTCCCCTTCCATCAGGTTGTGGATGTAGTCGTTCCACCGCTGCTCGGTGCTCTGCAACTCCTCCCGCGTAACTCCTTCCATGCTGTAGGTGTCCGACCCGGGGTCAGGTGCACTTTCTGCACTTTGGATCATTGCCAGCCTGAGATCTCTGTTCAGAAGCGCTTCCTCCTCCCGAACCCATCGTTGCACTCCCCTGAGGAGTGTTTCCGCCCTCAGTCGCTCTGGTTGGACGAGGTTAGGCAGCACGGGGGATGGCAGTGTGGTAACGGGCGGTAGCGGCGAGGGTGGAGGAGCGGGTGGCGCTTCTGTTCTCGGTACTGCGGGGAGAGGTCGCATGCCCTCCTCCTTGTGGTCCTGTACTCGAATCTCCGTCAGAGAGAATCCATCATGTCGTTCGACGATGGGTCGACTGACCTGTAGGGTGGGGTTGAACGGCTGTTCGACAACATGGTCAGCGTGTTGCGACCTCTTGGGCAGTAGCGGCCATAAGGCATCGTGGACTCAGTCTGTTGCCATGTGATTCATGGCTCGTTCTGCGATGTCGTAACAGGCTTCTTGGGCTTGGATCGCGATCGTCTCAGCTCTTTCCTTCTCGATGGCTGGGGCCGCTGCTCGATGACAGTGACCTCGCAGGTTCGCGAGATATGTGCCCAGCCGTGCGCAGTCGCGGTAGATGCCCGAGAACACAAAGAAGTAGGGTATCCCGATCGTGCGGCGACGAACCTGGTCCTGTAAGTCCGGGTGGGTTAAGACCCAGCCAATGCAGTCTGACCATGTTCCATCGTTGTTGGGGGATACCGGTGGGCGTGGAAGGTGATCGTAGTTGACCGGCGGAAGGGACTGGGTGATGACAGGAGGTTGTTGTACCGGTCGGTTAGCATAGGGGTTGCTAACTTGTCGCGGTGGGTTCCGCCGCAGCATGATGCTTGGGCCGGTGTCTTTGGGCATGATGGCAAGGGGTGAAGTGGCGTAGGAGCAGGTCACCCAGGACCAAGCAACTAAGGAGGAGTAGCTGTGGGCGAATGTTGGGAGTGGATAATGTGGGTAGGCGGTGAGGGGGTGTCTTCCTACTCCTCACCGGTTTTAAGTCGCTTATGCTGCACCTGGCTTGTTTGGGTCGTTTCTGGCTCGCTGCCGCAGTCAGGGTCCTTTGCCATTATAGGGTTCAATGCCATTTGTCCTTTCTTAGGACAGGGTCCTGCTGCGGCCAGGGCCTCGCCTTCATGGGCCTAGCCTGTTTCCTGACTAGGCACAGGGTCCAGTGGTGGCCTAGTCTCGGTTAGTGTTTCATCGGATTTGTTAAGGCATAGGGTCCTGTTGTCCAGGCCGTTCTAGAGTCGAGCTGGTTTATTTGTTTCAGGTCTTAGCGCTCATATTTCCTAATTTGGGTCCTTTCTTAGGCGCCTTGTTGGTTTCATAATTGCTGGTTCGTTTGCTTGTGTTATTTATTTTTGTTAGCTTAGGTTGCATGTTGTGGTTTTTGTGCGCTTATCGGTCATTGTTTGCGGACTTCAATCATACATGCTTATTACATAATTCAGAAACGGAATGTGGGCGCCTTTTGAGGCGAACCTTCGACGAACGACGGCGGGAGTCACTCGTCGTCGGGTAGGGGGTAGTCGTCGTCGCCGTAGGGTATGGCATAGTTGGGGATGTCGTGAGGGAGTTGCTGGAGGTCGGCGAGGTTGATGTCATCTTCGCCGAGGCTCGAGAGGGTGTCGTATGGGTATATGGGGCCTCCGTCCCAGTACAGGCCCAGCGCATTGTCGGGCTGGGCATCGTCCTCCTCCTTGCGCTCTGCGTCCTGCTCTGCCCCTCCCTGCTCCTCGGCCGTATCCTCTACTCTTGCCCCCATCCCCAATCTGCTACCGCTGTGTTTTTTTGTTTGTTAGCTGGCGGTTCACGGAGGAGGGCCTTGGCGACTTCCCTGACCGCCAGGATGAGGGCGGCAGCGGCGATGGCCTGGGCGATGAGGAAGGCGAGGAGGACGGTGATGACGATGGCGATCATGGTGGTGTGGTCTTGGGGGACGTTAGAGCAATGGAACGGACACCCTTTCCTTTTAGTGGGAGGACCGGTTGTGCAGGGCCGGGTGGCCCCATTTGGCCCTCGCCTTGTCGGCTATAAGGCTGAATGTAGGTCGACCTGTAGGTGATTGGGATCTAAACCTGTAGGTTTGGCCACTTCTAGAGGTCTGATTGGGATCTGTATGAATCAAATCAACTTTTGACCTGCAACCTGTAGGTGGTAAACCTATAAATCACAGGTCAAATCATTGATTTGATTTAGATACCAAATATAGTAGTCTTTCAGCTTCTATTGAAGGTTCTAGGCTAGTATTGAGTGTTGTTAGCATTATCTATGCTAGAAGTGTGCTGATAGATACAGTATTAAGCAATATAAAGACATATTACCAAGTAAAACCTTCAACATATATCTTTTTTGGCTGTTAAAATGTGAATCAACCTGTAGGTAACCTGTATCCAAACCTACAAATCCAGGTTGCTTTTTCCAAGATGGCTGATTCAGATTCATATCTGATTCATAGCACAGGTACCTGTAACCTACAGGTCACAACCTACAGGTAAATATCCAGGTTCAAGCCAGGTCAACCTGTATGAATCACTGACCTATGTTCAGCCTTAGTCGGCTACCTCGGCAAGGTCCGGATACTCCCAGAATGGGAAGAAGGGCTCCCCACTGAGGTAAGAGTCATATGCGTCGGGGAATGCCTGCATTAGCTTTGCGTGCACTTGGCTATCCACCCATCCACTGTAGTTGGTGCGAATTAGCTGAAAGATGCGTTCGTTAGCCTTGTAGTCTGAGGTGAAGGTGAAGCTAGGTGGGGTCTCAATGTCTTCCAAATAGGTCGTGACCGTGACTGTATGGGTATAGAGGCATATTTCAACCATGTCGTTGGTGTTGGGTACGGAGTTGTTTGGTGGTGATCGTCTTGAGGCGATGTTTCCTTTTGTATGCTTTTAAAATGTCAGAGGCATCTTTGAGGTTTGATTCTGGTTCCCACGAGTTTTCAAAAGATTCCCACCCTTTCCAGGCCACTAGGTATTGTCGGACCTTCCTTTTGTGGCCGGTAGTCCGATGATTGATAATGGCCTCGACCTCGTGTTCTTCCTCTCCTTCGACTTCTTCTGGAGGGGGCCTAGGAAGGTCTGGCCCATGTTCCTTAGTTGTCCGATAGGGGGTCAGTAGTGCTGCATGGAACACTGGGTGGATCTTCCACTTCTTTGGCAGGTTCAGCCGAAAGGTGACTGGGCCCAGTACTTCTGCAATGGTGAATGGTCCTTCCCTTTTGGGGGCTAGTTTCCTGTAGGGATAGGGAAGCCTCAGGTTCATGGCTTCTAGCAGCACCTTGTCCCCTTTTTCGAAGGTTAGTGGGGCTGTCGTCGAGTGCCGGGCCATTGCGATTGCAGCTTGTGCATGAGAGGCGATTGTGTTTTCTCGATCTCGTCGCAGTTGCTCTAATCGCTCTTCCGTTGCCAGGTGTTTGACTTTGGTTCGGACCGTTCCTACCCCTTCTGGCTGGTATCCGTAAAGAAGTTCAAATGGGGATTTGCCTGTAGAGGAGTGGACCTGCTGGTTGTGTGCAAATTCCCATGCTAGCAGGAATTCCGCCCATCTCTCCGGATTGTTGGCGCAGTATATCCGGAGGTCTAGGTCGACTTCTTGATTCACTCGCTCGGTCTGTCCATCTGTCTGAGGGTGGTAGGCGGTGCTGAGCGCTGTTTCGATTCCTAATGCCTGATGTAGTTCTCGGAAAGCTTCTGCCGCGAATTGTGGCCCTCGGTCCGAGATCATTTTCTGTGGTAGCCCATATCGGCTGAAGGTGTCTTTTCATAACAGGTTAGCTGCCCCTATCGCCGTGATTTGTTTGGTACATGGGCTGAGTACCACTGCCTTGGTGACGTCATGGTCCACTACTACTTGAATGGCATCATATCCGTCTGAGGTAGGGGGCAAGTCCGTGATATAGTCCATAGTGATGACCTGGAAGGGGCGCGTGTTCCCACTGTGTGGGATAGGCATGAGCGGTGCCTTGGTCGGGTGTGTTCATACCTTTGTGGTCTGACAGATTGCACAGCCTCGTACATATTGGGTTATGAATTGGTCCATTCCTTCCCAATAGTATTCCCGTTTTACCAGGTCCTTGGTTTTCTGAATGCCCGGGTGTGCCATGTAGACTGGTTCGTGATACATTTGGATTATGTCCCATCGCAGATCATCGTCAGGTGGGACATAGACTTTGTTCCTGAATAGGAGGAGTCCTTCATCATCTGTCCAGTCGGCCGGTCTTCCATAATCGGGTCGGTCCATGGACTGTCCTCCCTCGGTTAGGAATTCAATTATCTTGGCCGGGCATGCTGCATTGTCTCGAATCCGTTCTCTGAGCCTCACGTTGACTGCTTTAACGAAAAGTTCCTCCCTGAGCAAAACCACATCCTTGTTATCATCACCCCCCCTTCATGGTCTGACCTCCTGGACAGAGTGTCTGCCTGTATTAGTGTTTTGCCAGGGTTATGTTTTAGTATGTAGTTGAAACTGTCTAGAAAGATGTGCCATCTGGCCTGTCGCTGGTTGAGTTTTTGCACGGATTTGAAATACGTAAGGTTTTTGTGATCTGTTAGAATCTCTACTTGATGCGGGGAACCTTGCAAGAAGTGTCGCCACGCTTCGAATGCGCGTACTATTGCAAGTAGTTCTCGATCGTAGATTTGGTAATTGCGTTCAGCTTCCGTGAATGACTTAGATAAGAAGGCACAAGGGTGCCAGAAGTTGTCAGCTCCTTGTTGACGTAGTACGGCTCCTGTTGCTACATTTGACGCATCACATTCTACCTGAAAGGGCTTTAGTGGGTCCGGGATGCGAAGGATTGGTTCACTCGTAAAGCGTCTTTTGAGGTCTTGGAATGCCGTCTCACAACCTTCTGTCCAGATGAAAGCTTGGCCTTTCTTGGTTAATTCTGTGAGCGGGCGTACGACCTGGGAATAGTCGCGGATAAACCGTCTATAGAAGTTTCCAAATCCTAGGAAGGCTTGTACTTGCTTTACTGTTTTCGGTGTTTGCCATTCGAAGATGGCTTTCAGTTTAACTGGATCCATCAGAACCTGTCCTGGTTTTAGGATTACTCCCAGGTATTCCACTTCGGTGACTTCGAACTCCGACTTTTCTGCCTTGAGGTATAGGTCATGTTCTTGGAGCCTCTTGAGTACCTTTTTGGTTCGAATCCTGTGGGTTTCCAGGTCGTTGGATATGATCAGCATGTCGTCCATGTAGATAATGAGCCATCCTTCTCTGATCATGTCTGCGAAGATATGGTTCATCATGCTCTGGAATGTTGCTGGCGCATTGCATAGCCCAAAGAACATGACTATGGGTTCGTATAATCCTAGGGGCGTATTGAAGGCTGCCTTCCATTGGTCCCCATCTTTGATGCGGACATTATTGTATCCTGCCCGTATGTCGAATTTGGTGAATACAGTCGCACCTTGCACTTTATTGATTAGGTCGTCGATGAGTGGTAGGGGGGTAGGACATTTTTGTACCGTGCCTTCGTTGAGTGCTCGGTAGTCTTGTACTGGTCTGAGGCTGCCATCTTTCTTTGAGACAAAAAAGAAATGGTGACGCTAGGGGTGATGAGGACTTCCGTATGAATCCCTTTGCCTCATTCTCATCGATGAATTTTTGTAGCTCTTGTCGTTCCACCACTGTTAGTGGATATATCTTGTGCCATGTGCGGTGTTTGTGGGGGTTGAAGTCCTTCTTGAAGTCAATCGCGTGATCCCAGGGGGTTGACGGTGGGAAGCGTTCTGCCGCTTTCTTTTCGAATACTCGTTTGTATTCCAGAGCGTAGTCCGGTAGTAGTTCCTCCAGTGACTTTTCAACCTTACCCTGTTTTGCCGCGATTGCGATTTCTGTGGACTTGTTCATCCTGTTGACTTGCTGGTTGGCTTCCAGCAGTTGTGTGATAATTTTTATCGGGTTGTGGATGAGTCTTTCTTCCTCTATGTAGTCGTATTGTGCTTCTATGAAGGACAGCGCTAGATGTTGCAGTGTTTGTGGTGGGGGGAGCCCCCAGAGGGTTCCTGTTGGGGGTTCGTGTTTGTCCTGGTACTGTTGTATCCTCAGTTGCTGGGCGATGATTTTGTCATTGATCGTTAGCTGTCCTGTTCGCCAATTTATTTCCGGGTTGTATTTTCGGATCCATGGCATACCAAGGATGGCGTCGTCCCGCCCAATGTTGGCCACATAGAACCGTGTGGGTAGTGATTTCCCCTCGACCTGAAACATCCCTTCAACTCAATGTGTAATGTGCCCCTGACTATTGACTGTGTCATCCGCGTTGCGGAACGTCATTGCTCTAGGTAGTTTGACCATGGGCAGTTTGTACTTCGCTACCAGTTTGGCATTGACGATAACCGCATCTGCTCCGCTGTCGAACAGGGCTTTGATTCCAATGGCTTTGTCCCCCACCTGTAAATAACCGGGTATAAGAAGAGCATGTCGCCTCTTCATGGTATTGGTTATTATCGATATACAGGGGTCTGTGTAGTACGACGGTTCAGGCATTGGGGCTGACCGTCCTCCTAAAAATCCATGTCCTCAAAGTCCATTTGCATTGCATTTGCTTGCAGCGGTTCATCAGTTTCTTCCTCCGTGTCCTCTCCATCTGCCTCATCGGCTGACGAT
>AYKW01000069.1:600000-813580 GCA_002760635.1 Ganoderma sinense ZZ0214-1
GATGAACGGTGTGGTGCGTATTCTGATCCGACTACTATGAGGACCCATGTTTTCCCACTGCTTTCAACTAACGTCCTTTCGGACTGGGCAGACCATCAAGTATGGGGTGACCACAGTCGATAATCTTTGCTCGGACCTCCTGAACTGGAAGTCGCTATATCTCTCGGGGCGGATGCACAAACCCATCCGGATCATTAAGGACGATGCCCGCGTCCGCCTCACGCAGCAGGTTAACCTCACCTCCGCCGTCCGCACCGCGCTCCTCACACTCCCCGCCGAATTCTCTGAGCGCGAGCTCTTCGCGCGCATCGCCGGCTTCTCGTACAGTGGCGACGTCCGCATGGTCCTCCCCGCAGAGAACCGCGGCAAAGTCGGCAACATCGTGCGTAAACAGGCCCCCCAGTTCAAGGAGCTCTACCATCGCCTCGTTGTCGCGCTCCCCGGCGTGCACTGGCCCGCGCACGCGACGACGATCCAGCAGGACACGAGTCCGCAAGCGCGAGCCGCGCACCTCCGGAAGTTGCCGTCGACCCTATTGACGCACGTCACACAGCATTATGCGGGGCAGTCCTCGATCCCCGCACGGGAGGCGGATGAGGCCGTCTACTGGTCGAAGCTCGCTGGCGATGCCAACCTCTCGTCCGTAATCAAGCGAGGTACGTCGATAATGATCCGTGTGAAGAAGGGACTACGGCTAACCGTCCTGTTTTTCACGTGCTTGCAGAACTGGCGAACATCGTGCGCGGGCCGTCCACGGTCCAAACTCTCAAGGGCCTCGTCAGCGCGGGTCCCGTGAAGAGCGTCCGCTACGCCGCCGAGAAGGTCAACAAGTGGTGGAAGGGCTCGAAGTCGAGCTCGAGCTCGAATCCGGATGCTGGCTCTGGTTCCGGCTCGAAACCTTAGTGGCAGGATCTGGCCTGTTGAGCGCAGCTTGTGCGGGACGCAGCGGACTTCTTTCGTATTCCTCCCATTGACGGAGTAAGAGTACCCTTTGGCGCATTGTCGGATAACCCATATTCTTCATATATTGCATCGTGGTACATACTATAGAACACCGACGACAAGGCTCCATCGCCGCCTTGACATTGTATCAATAATACCTGCACTTGCATTATTGAAAAATACACACCACTTGAACACTCTTTACAGTCGAAGCCAATATTTGGATCCGCTGCGCTATACTCTGAGTACACTACTATTACAATCCTATAACTATTTAATGAGACTACCGCAGCCTACATCTTCGCCGGGCGGATCGCCTGAGCAACGGGCCACTTGTCGAAGTGACCCGCCATATGGTAGCCGAAGTTGTATTCTGAGCCATCCCCCTTCGGTGCAAGCGCAAATTAGCATCTCAAAGGCAGTGTGAAATATGGCCGCACTCACAATGAAGCCCCCGGGGAAACCTATCTCGAAAGGCACGGCGCCCTCAATCTTCTTGATGTGCTCGGGGGTGAGCACGACGTCGAGTGCCTCGAGGTTTGCGTTCAGGTGCTCCACCTTGCGCCCACCGACAATGGGGAACACGTAGGGGATCTTTTGCATCACGTACGCAATCGCAACTTGAAACCAGCAGCGTCAGGGATATCTGGACGAAGGGGGGTGTAGGTGACTCGAACGTACCCGCCTGGATATTGGTCGCACCGACCTCGGCAGCAATCTCCTCGAGCACCTTGGCGACCTTCTTATGCTTCTCCTCACGCTCCCAATTCGGGTTCATCAACGTCCGGCCTGTCCACATCCACCACGTTCTGTTAGGCTCTGTGCGATTGATACTTATTTGATCGAGCCACCGCGAGACGTACCCTTCTCGCCGGTCTCGCGCCGCTTGTCCTCCTCAGCGTCGGTGCGGATCTTACCCGCGGCGAGGACGTTCCACGGGCAGAGGGCCATACCCTCAGCCTTGACCATGGGGATGATTTCGCGCTCGATGTCGCGGTCCACGACGTTCCACGCGCCCTGATAGACGACGAAAGGCGTTTTGCCTGTCTGGCGGGCGTACATGTTCGCCTTGGAGACGATCCATGCCGGCGCGTCTGAGATGCCCTAATTTAACCCAGGTAAACACAACGTCAACAAGAGTGCTTCTCCAGCTGAGGTGGACGGTTACCAGGTACAAAACCTTGCCCGATGCTACAAGGTTATGGAGACCGTTCATGACCTCCTCGACACCGCATGTCCAGTCCCACTAGTGAAATCAAATTAGAAAACGTTCATAGATGATAGCAGCCTGCCAGCATACCCAGTGGAGGTAGAGAATGTCAATGTAGTTCGTGCGCAACTTGGCGAGGGACTTCTCGACCGAGATGTGCAGGGTCTTCACATTGTTCCCGACGAAGTGCGTCTTTTGTTTGACGCTCTGGTCGGAGAACTTGTACAGCGTGGTGTACTGGTCAACAAACGATTTTAGCACGGTTGCTTCTTCAAGGATCATGCAAGACAGCTACCGATCGCAACTAACCTTGGTGGCAATGACCATCTGGTCGCGGATCCCGCGCTCCTCCATCCACTCACCGATGAATTGCTCCGAGGACTCCTCCTGGTAGCTGCTAGCGGTGTCGATGAAGTTTCCCCCGGCGTCATAGAACGCGTCGAGGAGCTTGAAGCTGGACTCCTTGTCCATCGCACCCATGCCGATTCCCGCCCACTTGTCTCCGATGCTCATGCCCCCGAGCACGATGGGCGAGACATGGAGGCCAGCAAGCGGCGCGAGCTGGCGGTGACGACCGAGCTTGGTGGGGGGAGGAGGTGCCTTGAAGTCCATGGTTGCTAAGCCTGCTGAGATGAAGGTACTGGTGTGGTGGTGTAGGATCCGGACCTGCTTTGAGTAACACGACTCTTATACTGATTTCGTTGGGGGTCGAAGCTGAGTAACTCCCGATTACGCACGGTCCGTCGCGATTCTCAGCGTTGGCGTAGACAAGGCTTCGTAGTCCCGGAAGTCAGATTTACAAACTCGAAGAAATTGAACGTGTTAACGTTAACTGGTTACTGCGATCTGCAATCGCGCGCTACCCAGCTTGGAGGCGCCGCCATGGTCCGATGTCGAAGTGGGGTTAGCGTGACTTGTCTTCAGCATTGACAATGAGAGCCCCCACGTCTCTGTCTATGAACCAGTATTAATGACACAGAGAAGCTCAAGATTATCTCGCGAATGGAAGGGTATGCGTACTTGGAGTCAAGGGAGTGAAGATAAATCTGTGCCGAAGGCTTTCGCGCAGTACACGACGCGTACGTAGACACTGGACGCGTTTTCTACAATGTCCACCGGCCTTTCCCATCTCCGACCGGAGACTGCACAGTCCCTTCACTGGCACCCCATGGGTGTACTTTCGCAGGCGGGATGCCTGCTCCCGCTGACACGGTCAGTTGCACATCACAAGGTAGTCAGCAAAGTCTTTTTCTTCTGTACCCCTAAGTTACACGCCGACTTAATGGCATGGTCGCGGCTACGTAGACTCGACTCCTGCATCCAGGTCGGTTAAGAGTCCTTGCACCGGTAACAATGGCGAGGAACCATCCCTATTAGCACTACTTACAGGCGTAGCACTTCATTCTTTGGCAGGTACTCTCAAGTATCAGGTACTTACGCCGACCCCGGGAAATGGCCATGCGTGCCGGACGAGGACGCAAGTGTTTCTGTAGTTCTTCGGCATTGCATGATCGTCTAAGTGGTTGAACCTTGCGCTGTTTGGTTACCTAGCTGTAAACGTAAGCAGCGACAAGAATTTGGGAACGTTCCACGGACCTAGTGCTTAAGTGTCATCGTCACCGGCCTCGAGGAGGGAGCCTTGCATGGACAAAGACGGCGTTTCCAACTCTTCCTGACCCAGCCGGTTAACCCGACGGTGAGTGGATGCTGGAGATATGAGAGAGGTACCGAGGGCTGGATCCATAGGTATACGGGTACAGTAACATTGAATACACGACGTGTAAAACGATTCTAATGACAGAGACGTACCATGTTTACACTATTCCGATGCAGAGTCAATCCGATAAATAGT
The DNA here is from genome assembly GCA_002760635.1 of Ganoderma sinense ZZ0214-1. Lineage (NCBI taxonomy): Eukaryota > Fungi > Basidiomycota > Agaricomycetes > Polyporales > Polyporaceae > Ganoderma > Ganoderma sinense. The sequence continues at coordinate 604,005 of AYKW01000069.1, forward strand.
CCCACAAGACACGAATCTGGGACCCGGAATCATGGCAGACCCTCCTCCGAGCCTGACGGTCCTCCCCACACCTCCTTCCACGCCTGGCTGCTCTTCGCACACACCTCTCCAACGACACGCCACAGCCCAACGAGTCCAGAGACACCCAAGATGTCGAGTGATGCCTCAGGGGCACTAGGTATGCATACCGCGAGGCCCGCGCGGAGCGAGCGCAGGGCGGATTTCGAAGGGTCAGAGAGGGAGGAAAGAAGGAGCTTCGGCAGGCCGTGCACCTCGTCCCCGTCCGCGCTCATAGCAGCGTCTGTGTCGGTGGCACTCTCGCTCTCGCTCCCGCCGTCCTGCTCGCTTTCGCGTGTGGCGGGCATGCCCCGCGACGCAAGCTGAGCTGTGGTAAGCCCAGGGAACAGGACGGATTCGGCGTCTCCTGGATCCGAGTGCGTGAGGAGATGTAGCGCGGGACTGTCCAAGTCGACGGATAGCATGGACGAGAAGAACGTCAGGAGCGGGATGTGGATCCGCGGATGGGGTGAGGCACGGCGTGCGGAGGGTGGCGCGAGGGAGGACGAGACGGTGCTGTTCGTTCGCAAGCGCGAGTGTGAGCGAGAACGTCGCTGTGGCCGGAGAACCCAGTAGTGTTTCGCGGACGTGTTGGGAGACTGAGGTGCAGAGAGCTTGCGTGCGCGGTGGGGTGTGCGTATGGGACTCACGGAGGAGACGTCAATGTTCCCCGCGCCGACGCGCTGCACTTCCTCCTCGAGTACCCACGACTCATCGTCCGTCGATGGCGAGTCTGGGCCATCGGGGTCGGTGCTAAGCTCCCATAGCTCGACATCGATCTCCACCTCGTTGTCGGAAATCTGGGATGTGCGCTGTCGTGTACTCTCCCGGGAAGTGGATGCCGCAGCACAAGTGGCGATGGACGGAGTCCGACGGCGTGATCGGGAAGAAAAGGAATCTGAGGGCTCAAAGTCGGTGGGCACGGAGAAGAGGCTTGACCCTGCACTGATGGGGCTTGGAGGGGTTGACGGTGGGTTGGGGAAGATGTAGATGGATTGGTCGGGGGATACAATGTTCAACGGCCTCGTCGCGTCGTCGTGAGTGTCATTTCCCCCACGACCTGTAGCCAACGAAGATGTCCTGGACAACGATGACGGAGGGTGACGAATGTAGTACGCGGCCATGCTGATTCAACGGCGGAAGAGAGGGAATAAAAAGTTATGGCTTCGAGTCAGAATCGGATGTGCTTTTAGCTTCGTGGCGGCGCGTGCGAGTGGTGAGACAGGATGCAGATATGGAATCCAGAGCAATCGAGGCGGGGTTCAACTGGGTGTCTAAGAGCTGTCTCGACAGAGGTCGGATCCTCACCTATCGCAGTGCCGAATTCTTGGGCGATGCTCGCGCGATCCTTGTACGAGCCGGAAGACCATACATAGTCTAAGGGGGCTCCTCCAGACAACCCGCCGATTTTGAGGCAGGGATTCGCCAGAGTCGTCAAAGCCACTCAGAGCACTTGGGGGTCAGACAATAATGTTGGCAGAAGAGGGAGAGGGAGTAGGCGACGGAGCCGGGGCACTGGCAGCGTGGTCGAGAGCCACCTCGTCGCTCGAGTCGTCTCCGGCGCCTGTGTTCTGTGAGCCAGCCTGAGCCTGCCATCTCCGTCTTCCTCCGTCCTCCGCGGCCACTTCGACCCTTGCCAGAAACCATCAAAGTCCTCACCTGGGCTATGTTTTCACACTGTCGTCACTGAAATGTACTGGGCTTGCGGCCTAGCTGAAATGTCTGGCGTATAGCCACCTTTCCCTTACCGCCAGTGCCGGTTTCTACGTTTCGAAACCTCGCGTTCAGTGCAAAACGTCCTCAACACGAATGGGCATTGGGGTTAGTAGTTGGTAGGGAGTAAGTGAGGAATCAAGCGTTCCCATTTGTTAAAGACGTGCGCAATGAACGAGCTATCGTCCTGTCGTTTCAAGTGAGATGCACGTTTCAACTCCAATCCGGCGTGACGCTTACTACGTACCCATCGTCCCAGCTCCTTATGCATCTACATAGGCTTCTTCGCTAGCTCTTAGGGAGTTCGGCCACACATACCCTACAAAAAAGGGTAATTCCAAGTCTTCAAACCCGTTAACGCAACGCGACGCAAGAGGTTGGAAATATCTTCTCCCACAACGGCCCTCAGTCCATGCTCAGTTTCGATCTAGACCCCGCCTAAGCACTCGTCCCCGTCTCCAGCAAACCGACACTGTCCCCTAGATCGTGATGACTATTTCTCGTCCATTGACCTATCATGTCCGTGCCTGCTGAGAATTGTCTCACTGTAGGCTGCCAGAGAGCGACGGGGTCGAAACAGAATCCACCCGCGTTCGAGGCCCACAGGCTTTCCATACGCCACTGACGTCGGTGACGCGTTCGACGCGCGCCCGTGTCGAAGTCGTTGCAACAACGGAACCTCGGTGTTCACCCGCCCCAGGCACGGTCGCCATGTCAGTCGCATAAGTAACTTAACTCGTATTGCGCCCTAACTGCGCTTCGCTGCCCGGCCCTTCCTCAGTCCTTCCGCGGTTTCACCTAGTCCGTCCCAGGATCTTCACCTTCATTTACCCGCTTCACCGCTGCGCCTGCGTACGTCGGACCCCTCGTCGAGTTCACCTCCGTGGGTTGTTGGGCTTTTCCGTCTACCTGTACCCGGCTGCAGGCAGATGCGGGTCCTCCTTGTCTTTTGACAACTTGCACGTCCTCTCGTTCGTTCGCAGACCCGACTTTCTGCCGACTTCCTCTGCGTGTAGTCATGGGCTATGTCCCGATCCGCAAGACGGGTGAGTTCTGTAGTCTCGTCTAGTCTTTCCTGATGTTCAGTCCACTGGCACATTAAGCCGCCCGCTCTCAAGACGAAACATCGGCCCCCTCCACCTACCTCGATATCTGGCTATTCTTCAATATCGCTGGAGACCAAATTCTCCTTCCCTTCCTTGTCCTCACACTCCTTTTCTCGCGCGCTGTGACTCGTTATCCAACTGTCATCAATGTCTGCGTAACTTGGATCATAGCCGGAATTGTCTCTTCCCTCCTGTGCGTCTCCATAGTCCCTTTAGTAGCACAAGGAATGTTGTGCTGACCTCGTCAAGGTTTTATACAGGTCAACACGTTGGTCCGGAGCCAGGGAAGGGCACATGCATCGCGCAAATGGCCCTCTTCGCTTCGGTCCCACCTATGTAAGCGACCGGTAAGGCGTTTTGGATCCTTGCTGAATGTTCCTTCCCAGGACTGCCGTCGCGACACTTGCGCTCGTATACTACACTTGGTCTACGTGTCGATGTTCCAAGCTGCATACTGGTCCGAAAGCGCGCATGAGCCGTTTGACCACTATATGCGTGCGTTTTCTTCGGCCATGACTTTGACGAGCATTATCTGAGATATCAATGCAGCTCCTCGTAGTACCATATGTGGTATATACCTGCTTTGTCGTTGTCGGTACATACGTAAGTACCAGAAGTTGATACCTAACGCATTGGCGCCTGACCCTGAGCTTTCCTTACAGCTCGGCCTGCGATATCCAGAGAGTGTGGATCGTTCGCGACGTCTCTTCTATTGCTCCATCGGAAATGTTGCCTTGTGAGCCCCATCCCCTCACTTTGGATTCAAATGTACTCAACATCCTTTAATGTGATAGTAACAACGTCATCGTTCTCTTCACCGCAGGTGTCTGCCTCTTGACCGCTGCTCTTCAAGGTGCGCATAAGACAACCGTCTTTTCGAATAGCTCTGAGGTATTAAGATTGGGTATCAGCACATCTATTTGTCTTGTTATCGCAAAGTTGGTCAGTATTCCGGCGTGCAGGCTTGGGCACGGGAGTCGATATTCAACTGGCCACTCGTGTCGGAATATTTGTGGCTTATCTTGTCGCTACTTCTTGGTGAGACCTGGAGAGACCAAGAGAGATCGAATCGCTTACGAAATCCGTCCAGTGTGATGCTGTCCACGTTCGCCCCCGCCATGGATGCCCATAGGGCCTTTCCTGACTTGTTCGGTACTTCCAGTGAGTGTCCACGGCCACCCCTCCATGCTGGTTATGTTGACCATTTTATGCCTGGTAGCCGGGACAACGCTCTTTCTTGTCTTCGCAACGCACCCCGTGCGCATTCTTCCATCTACATCCCCATTCAGACTGCATCTGACACCGTTTAGGACATACTTCGTGCATGGTCACATATCCTTCTTTTCCCCTTCAACTCCTGCCGTCCTTCTGAAGCGAATCGTCCTCCATGCTGTACCCCGACGCCAGCACCATCTTTCGACGACAGCCTCCTGAAACGCACCGACAGCGAAGTTAGCGAGAAGGCACGCCTCTCGGCTCTGCATGCCTACTTTGTTGCACGAGTGACCAGCGCTGGCAGCCCCGTTGAAGTGATCAAGCGGCCCGAGGACGCTTTCATGCAAGGAAAACGGGCGTGGGGTACCAATGGCGACTGGGGTACACATTGGCGTTGAAATTATCTTCATCATATTGTATGGTCTTCAGTTGCTTCTGAACCATCGGGGTCGGGTTTCCGTATACTTCCGACCCACCCCACATTTTTATTGCTGAAAAGCGATGCCCGGCTATTTATCAATCTTACCATTATTTGCTAGTGGATTCTGTATAACGGTAGCGCTATTGAAGTATTCCCCCCCCGATCGTGACTTCACTTCTGTTACCCGAGCACTGCAGCCCAATCCCACAACCAGTGCGTTGTACCATTGTCCCTTTTGCATTTTGCGTCCTTAACTCGCTTCACCCCTTGGAGATGAAGCCGAGTAGCTGTTGATATCCACGGAGACCTGCAGTCTAGTCCACTCTAGGTCATATACGGCATCGAAGAAGAAAGACCCTTCCAGCAACTCCGCGCAAGACGTCAGGACGACATCCCTTCCCTTCAGATTATGCACAAGAGGGCAGCTTCGTAGCAATGTTACCTTGAATAAAGAAATACATATCTAGAGTGGGCAATAGATACATCCAATGGTATTATAGTACAGTGTCTATAGGCTATAAAGGATATAAAGGAGTGTACGCGGGAAGAAATCCAGACTCTTCCAGCTAACGATTACGAATCCCAAATGGCTCCAAACGCAGGAATGCCCCTACTAGTCATACCGTACACGACCTTTTGGGTCAACTTCTGGTTCGAAATGATGCATACCGCCTCAGCGTCGAACTCCTTGACCAACCTGTAGGTCAGCTTCACCATGTCTGGCTTGCCGTGCTTCCGTGTATCTGAGGAAAAGCGGCGTCGCCATGAGCTTCACCTGCCATGCATACAATTACAATAGAACGAGAAAACGTTCACGCACCGTAGACGACAGCCCCTGGAGAGGCAGCCAGGATCTGGTCGACGAACTTGTCACCGAATGTCTCCCGGACATTAGGAGACGTCCAAAGGAGCCGAATAGGCACGCGCTGTTCGAGGATGCAGGGCGCACACGGGCCGATGCCGCTTCCAGTCGCCACGAACACCACACGGCGAAAGAGCGGTGTGATCCTGAGCACGCCATAGCAGGGAACGCCGCGGACCCAGATCTTCTTGGGAGGCTGCTCGATCATCTTAGTCGTCCAATCTCCAGCACGCGATACAACAAGCGAATAGCCAGTTTTTCCGGGCTCAGAGATGGTAGCGAAGCCGTGCCATTCCATGAGGGGGCTGTCCGAGATACGAGTGAAGTGGCCGGGCCGCGGCGTAACTGTGCATGTGGGGACGTGTCAGAAGTCGTACAGGAAGCGACAAGACACAGACCGACCGTAATCGAAGTACAGCCTGACCGCATGCTTGGACAGCACTTCTGCACGCACAGGAACCTTCCGCAACCTCAACCATGGGAGGATGATCGAGCCTGTCATGATCGTGACCAGCCAAAACGGCGGCGCATGGACGAGCGCGCGGCCGAGAGTTTCGCCGGGGGCGCGGTAGTCGTTCGTCAGGAGTATAACCTAAGTAGACAAGTTGAGCAATCGCACCCATGGTCTAAAGATATGTTCGCACCTGGCACCACACCAAAGCAGTAGTAGACCATCCCAAGAAACGGTGCGCGCGCTCGAAGGCGTCGTGATGGCTGGTGCGAACTTTGGGGTACGCGAAGAGCACAATACCGATCACGAGCATGAGGATGAAATAAGTTATTGCGACTGTGGCAATGGATGTCTGCAGCTCGGATCAGTATCGTTCGCCCCCTGAAAGACGCAGTGAGAGCTCACCCGCTCCTTATTGAGCAGTTCCCTTGTAGCTTGTACGGTGAAGAGAACGAGCCAGACTAGCCCGCTGATAGCACAGCCCGAATGGACTTTGGACGGTCAATGGAAGCTTGAACTCGTGTTCTGGTTCAAACGGGAAAAGGTACACTCACGACCTCCGATGTGGTAAACTCTGCCCGCTACTCGGCGTATCGCCAACGGCCACCTGACCAGATACTGTCAGACAGGATACAGTCGGCGTGGAACAAATGAAAACCTCACGATCTCGGCACCGAACATGCAACGGTGAAGAAGGCGTTAATCACGTAGTCCTGCCGCATGAGAATCGCACAGAAAAGGTTCGCCACGACGATGAGACCGAGCTCCTGAGCATTCGCGCCGCCCTTGGCGAGCGTGGCGATGAAGACCGCCACGTTAGTAATGAAGACGACGCCGAAGAGCCTACGATACAGGGAGAAGATTTGGTGTCGGACGTTGCGGAAGTAGTGGCCGTTGGTCTTTTCGGGAAGCTCGTCGTCTAAGTAACCATCCCAGACGTTCCCGGCTTCGTGGGCAGAGGAAACCTCGCTTTTCTCCGGAGAGGCTGAGATCGAGGAGGTTGAAGTGACTTCCGACTTTGGCTGGAGTAGGAGGACGGCGCCAGCGTCTTCCTTGATGTCCATTTTGTAGACGGGAAAAGAGTGGGGTATAGTGGACAGAACGTCCGCGAGGAGCTTGCCATCGTATGGAGATGAGCTGTAGAACGCTGGCTTAGTGGGAACAACTGCCGCCTGATCCTTCTCCGCCTGGTCCCTCCTGATCTTGTCGAGAGCCATTTGTCGGAGAGCACGTTTGTCGATCTTGCCGTTGCTGGTATAGGGGAAGTCGCTCATGGTGACATACTGGGTTGGAACCGCATAGTAGGGCTGGATGAGCTCGGTAGCGGCGCTCACACATTCGGTCTTGACGGCCTCGGGTGTCACGAAACCCCACAATTCGCTCTCAATCTAGCACACAAAGGGTCAGATGGGTTTCAGAGCTTGACCACAGGTGACGTACTAGTAAAGCAGTCGCGTTCTTGACAGAGGTGCAGGTCTGTGAGGACACTACATTAGGAACATGTTTCAGGGAGCAAGTGGGATGAATTCGTTACCTGCATCGCGGCAGAAACACCATCTAGCTCCACACGGAAGCCCTGCAGGCGCGGACACGGAAGTAATAAGCAGCGTACTTCTGATGAGTTATATGCTGACGTACCTTGACCTTCACCTGGTCGTCGACACGGCCCAAGTGCTCAAGTTCTCCGTTATCGCGCCACCTTCCGAGATCTCCGGTATTAAACATATAACTCCTAGCATGGATGGAGGTCTGAGTTCTCTGCGCAGCCCGGAAGCAATTGGATACGGAGTAACTCACCCATCGTTTTTGAACGAGTCTAGTTTGTACCGCTCGGACGTCTTCTCGGGGAGGTTGAGGTAACCTTTGCTCACACATGCCCCTCCCGCCCACATGACACCGGGCTCGCCAATAGGCACCGGGTTCATGTCCTCGTCCAAGACGTAGACATTTGTGTTGGGTACGGGCCCACCGATCGTCAAGAAAGTGCCCGCCGTGTGAAGGTGAACGGTATTGACAATGGTGACCTGTGTAAGGGGAAACGATCACCCTATGCTCATAGATGGCGAACGTGGGAGTGACGAACCTCCGTGGGACCACAACTGTTGTAATAATGCGCGGCTTTGCCCCACTTCTCCGCAAGTGCTACATTTTAGCGGCAGTCAGCAGGACTTGGATGCCATTGGTGAGTAGACGTACGTAAAGGACATGGTTCTCCAGCTGTTGCGACAACCTTGATGTTGGGGTAGTCGGCGGGGTCATGAGGAGCTAGACGGGAGTAGTTCAATATCCGTCTAAAACAAACTCCGTCACGATCGCATACCCATCATGCTTGGTGTCGCTGAAAATAACCACTCCGTCAGGTGAGGAACACACAATAAGTACCGGAGATCACTGACCAATGACAATGTCGACCGTCTTCATGACTGCGCGCCATTCCTTTGACGACTTGCCGCGGACGCACAGAGTGCAACCGTTGCTGAGGCTGCCAAGGATTTCCTAGAACGTTCAAGGAGCGTCAGAAAGAGGGGGGTCATCATTAACATCGAACCTTACCCATGCGGCCATGTCAAACGCAACGTTTAGCAGTTGTGACACCCTACGGCCGGGGCGCATCTCGATGTTACCCGGAGACAAGCATACGACTGGGAACAAACTCGATAACAGCCGCATTTCTCAAATGGAAGAAGACGTACGGTTCGTGACATTGTCGTGCATGACCTCAACACCCTTCGGCTTGCCTGTCGTTCCTGCACAGAACAGGTAAGCAAAGCCCCGTCAATTGGTCTCTACGGACAGATGACACACCCGAAGTGTAGATAATGTAGATGCTATCCGTCGGAGCGCTCAGATCCTTCGGCTTTGTAGCGTCCTGTGGTAACTCCGAGATGCCCTCCAGACAGAACACGGGGATACCAGACACGCGGTGTGCGTAGTCCTTCAGGGTCAACACCAGCGTAGCCTGCGAGTCCTCCAGGACGTATTCCAAAGTTGATTGGGTGACGATGGAGCCATCCAGTGGCACGTAAGTACCGCCAGCCTTCAAGACAGCGACGATGCCGACGACCATGAGGATAGACCGCTGGACGAGAAGGCAGACACGGACGCCAGGGCGTGCGCCAGAAGCGCGTAGATAGTTGGCGAGAATGTTAGCCTGACGGTCCAGCTCGCCATACGTGATGAAGTCGCCGAGATGTTCCACCGCGACCGCATCCGGCTGGGCGGCGGCATGGTGCTCGAAGGCATGGTGAACACAGCCGAAGGGGGCGCGCTCACGAGCCCCGTAACTGTAGCGGTCGAACAGCTGCTGGTCCTCGGGAGTCAGGGCACGGGGAGTGGCGATGGCCATGTCTGCCAAGCGAAGCGCGCAGCTGTCCCTGGAGAAGGCTACAATGGGGAGGAGAGGGGAGGCGGGTTTCAGTGGAACCTAAGACACCAAATGAACCCGTGTTTATACCCCGGAGTGAAGGCGCGCAGCGGTGGAGTTGCCTCCCCCTCTACACACACTGGGGCGGTATCACCGGGTGGCTGAAACCCACTGCCAGTTACCAAGTTGAACCTTACGAAGCTCTAAACCGACGTTCAGCCAGTATGTCACAGAAGGTAACCGGATCTCCGTTGCTCACCTTTCCAGAATTGAACAGCATGTGTCCCGAAATCGAGCCAGATCCACACATGTCAGCAGGTGATAGGTCAACCGGCACGAAGCTCAGCAGAGTTGTTTGAAGGACCCCGACAATCCGCCAAAAAGACCTGCTTCCTTGATCGTATCGGATGAGGGTAAAGGCAATATCCCAAGGGCACTGCTGGGTAAACCGGCGGTGCACACGCCCCGCATCCTCTGATGGGCGCTTGCAGGTCTCCGAATCCTATCCCTCTCCCCTCCTGCTCACTCAAATTTGTTGAGATCACGCGCCTCAAAAAAAACCCTCGCGCCTCCTTGGGGAATTTGTCCAGCCTGTAGAATGAGGAGTCGAGGTGCGCGAGAATATCAGGGTTGGTCTTGCCTCGTTTTGTAGCACGGTTGAAACTGTAGCCATGCAGCTGTCGTCGATGAGCACTCGTTTCAGCGACGTTGCATGTGAGGAGAGGGGAAGCGAGGCTTACAGACAAGTGTCGTCTACCGTTGCCCACGCAAATGCCGGACCTTGCTCCGGCCGGGAGACCCCAACGGCTACGGTCAAGTAACCAGTGTCCAACGGCCCTCTGGGTGGATCTATGTCGGCCAAGAATACCTGAAAATTGGCCTGAGACCACAGACGTATGGGAGGACCGTCCGGGGTCCTCTGCTTGAGCATTTGGGTTGCCCTGAAAGATCGTATCGGGTGTCTGCAGGATGCTTGCCAACGAGAAACCTGTGAGAGGGACCGAGACATGTGGCGTGCGGAGTACAGCATTGTCCGAGGCGAAGCGCAGCGGTTCAGCAATTGCGGATTGGACGGCAGATACTCGAGGGACCGAGTTCGGCGGGGGCGAGACCACGTGTGAAAGCCGCTTTTGGTGGATCGGGTACATGTCCAAGACATACCATAAAGATGTGCCTGGTTCCCAAGTTCCCCGTCTATTTTCTGCAAGCCATTCAAGAGGAAGTCAGCGCGAGCGTCAGCAGCCTTCGTCTTGGTGACTCCAGGCCGAAGTTTTCCCACAAAACATGCAATGAACGCATGCATACCTTGCTATGGTCAATCCCTCTCACCGCTCCACTGGCCTCCAAGCTCAGGCTTGGCGTGAGACGAGGTGTCGCGGCCCGGCGGTTTCGCAAGAGGACGAACACTGAACAGATTGAACACACCGCCTGAACCCCCTTGTCCACCAGCTACCCCGACTTCTCTGGCATGACCAATCCCGTTGCCCATCACGCACTCACTCAGCCGACGTCGATGCTAACCTCCAATGGCCTTGAATTTTAATGTGGGGATCTCATGAGCGAGAGGGCCGACTGAAAGGTAACATAGGCAGAGACAAATTCCCGTGTGTTTCAAACTGACCGTCTCCGCACGGCCAGCCTTTGAAACGCCATGGACATGACAATGTCTACTGTAAAACGACAATGAGCGGTACGTGGATCTTTCATTATGATGATGATGATGAGCGGCGAAGCTGACGTGGAAATATACACGACTTACGCAATTCCGAAAGAAAGGAAAACCACTCCAGACTCGAGGTTTCCCCCTTAGACAGCTCTTGAGGCATCAATTGTGCGCAGCGGTCAACCATGGGACAAAAGCATATTGGAGTCGACAACGAGGATCGGCCGTGGTCGACAGCCTGAGGGCCGAGGCCTGAGGCCTGAGGCCTGAGGAGGCGGAGCACAATGGCGCGCGTATAGGCGCTAGCACTGCATTACTGACCGTGACCCTTAGACTTCGCTAGCCAACGCGTACGAGTCGGTACGACTCGGACGTCCAGACGGTCGCCACAGTCCAAACTCTCGCCAGGCGTGAGGCAGACACGAGGGGAGGGACAACATAGTTGCAGTCAGGGAGACATTGTGCGCGAGAGGCCGCAGGGGAGGCAAATCTTATAAGCGGTGAGTCCAGCGTCGTCGCCGGTCGGATTGTTCTTCAAACCTTGCTTAATCCCGAACTAACCTCGGGTTCAGCACTCTACAACGACGTCGAGCACGGATGCGCGTGTACGAACTCCACTTTCCAAATCTCGACGGGTCTCTTCCTTTGGAACAATAAGTACCGGAGTGCCACCATCGGACGACTCAATGCATGCTCGCTTCCTTCGCAGCGCTTCTGAGTGCAACACGGGCGAGGGTTCGTACAGCCTCATCTACAACCCACCCTAAAACCATACAGAGGATTATTGGAGAAGGTTATCAGAATGGTTTGAAGGCTTGTCGTGAAGTGAAGAAGAAGTAAGGGTGAGTATCATACATATTTCAAGTAGGCCCGATGTCGGCAGTTGTCCGGCCTTCAACTTTGCGACTACGAGTCACTCAGACTTAATTGGTCGGAGAAAGCTCTCCGACAACTGTTTTTAGCAAACCGCAGCAACTACTAGATGCATAATTTCTGCTCCAATCCGTCTTCTAGACCATTGTATTGGGGTGGAGCCTGTCACCTGTGGGTCGCTCCTGTATGCGATGACCGCCATACACAACCCAATCAAGCAGTTATCAGGGACCCAGCATTTTAACGGAGTACCTTCAATTGTCCGTTAGGCTCGAATTACCTCGAGATGGTGGCGGCACAGTCCACTCAACTATCAAAGCCCTCCCGCCGCAGGATTCTCCGGAAGGTTCACTACGATCTAGTACTTACTACGGTTTACGACACCCCGTTAAGTCGTGAACCCAGCACGCCTGCAACTGCATCCTGGTAGGTCCGTGACAGGTGTCAAACAGTGAACGTAAAGCCCCGCAATCGGATCAACTCTGGCGACCGTGGTGAATGGTGAGCATTGACTTGACTTTCAAACGCCCCAGACCTGTGTATCAAACTTCTGCCAACAGTAGTGGATTCGCCATAGTCCTGTTGTTCTACGCAAAGGCGATCGCATGGACACGTACCTATGTCGGAGGATTGGGGGCCGGAGGATTGGGGGCCGAATGCAACGGCAAGCAGAAGCCACCCCATTTTCCTGGAAGGAAATACAGTGTCCTACTCAGGCTTCTAATTCTTCCTCAACTGGATGTTGGATCGACGTTAACCGCCGTTCTGGTGCACGTGGACTTCCGAATTTCTCGAATGAATGTTGCCATCTACAAATGATTTGGCCGTCCTTGGCAGGGCTCCTAGCATGCGGACAGTACTACTACCTCCGCACATACGAAGGCCGCACCGTGTTCTAACCTAACGACTTAACAAGCCCTGCACATCCCGCACGACAGCGGACACCGAGGGCATGAGTAAGTAATCGGATATTGGCCCTACCTTGCCTACCTTCGCGCGGCGACGCGGACACCGTAATTGCGAAGACACAGTTGCCTCTGTCGTAGGGAACCATCAGCGTATTCAGACTGAAATGTGACAGTAATCCCCACAATGAAGCTAGCTATCATTATTAAACGTCAGGCAAAGATGAGCCTAAATCTGCTTAAATATACAATACCGTCTGGGTTGGCTAGGCGCTGTTCTGGTGTACAAACGAGCAACCTTTGGGAAGCCTTCTAATCGACGACAGGTCCCCACGCGGACCACTAGTCCTATGTTCTCGGAGGCTGACCGGTTACGGTCGGAGAAAACGTATCTGGTGAGCCAATGGGCGAGATTTAGCCTAACAGAGAGAAGCAGCGGTACGGCACATGGCTCCTGAGCACAGGAACAGTCCCACACCGACAACAATCCGCGGACTTGCATTTGGTTCTGCCGGAGAAGCAGACATGCATTGCGGACACTATACACAGCAACAAGTCCCATACCGACGACCATCCGTAGACTAACCGAACCTATGTCGCTCGATGATTGACTTCTGTCGAGAATCTCTAGAGACACGCCTGAGAACAGTTGTCACAAAAGTCAGATATGTCGGTCTCGGCGAGTCGTCGGTCATCAGCTTACCAGTAGTACTCCATCACATTGCTCTGACCAAGCTTCCGGAGGAAGTTCTCGTCATGGGTGATGATTACGAGCTGAAAGTTTGCGTGATTTCTACGCTCATTGATAATACTACGTGCCGCATGGTGTCAGCCACTTCCTCCGAGCAGATGCCGAGATGCAACGGTCACTCACTCAACAAGGCTGGCCGCAAGAGCGTCGATATTCTCCGTGTCCAGAGCGTTCGTGGGCTCGTCCAACGCCAAGATGCCGCAGTTTTGCCCGAAGGAGTCTGCAAGTGCAAGACGAATAATAATCGACGCCAGCATCTTCTGACCGGCCGAGCAGCGACCACGCATGTCCATCTCAACCTGATCCTTGGTCATGACCACCTGTACAGCCAGACGAAAATAAACCCCTGTGACACCGGCATATTGGAAACATGTGGTACCGATGCTTACTCGGTAGTTGTACGACCGCTTCGTTGCCCCGCCTTCACTGTCAGACGAAATCTTTATGCCGTCAATATCTGCGGATCGTGGAAGCAACACGTCAGAACGAGTTCCATTCAACGTTCACCGGGAACGTCACCTGTCCCCTGATACGTCTTGTTCCATAGGTGCCGCATGGTGTCGTTGACTTCCTCCATCTTGAGAGAGTGGTACTTCATGATCGCACTGCAAAGGCGTAAGCGGTGCCATGGGGAAGGCAGGACACACTCACTTGTCAAGAGCCTTGGCATATTTTTCCAAATCGTTGTTGGCCATGTCGGACATCTGACAACGTATTGGTCATCTTGGGCTGGCGTGATGAGAGCAATTCATCGCGACATACCTTGACCCTGATGAGCTGATCCCTATACTTCTTGTTGGCATTCTTGAAGTCGGACATGTCGTTCTCAAATGTCTTCAGCTGTGACTTCAGAGAGCTCAGTTCTCCGCCGATGTGTGCATACTACTGGTCCAATCCCGTCAGTCGTTCACTCTTCGCTAAGGCTCCGCATGCACCGCACCTTCGTCTGGAGATCCGTCTCCTTCTGCTTCTCTACATTCCACTTCTCTGTCCATATCCGCTTCGCCTTCGCAGCCTCCTCCATATCAATCGCGTCGAGCTCCGCCTCCGTTGCAGCCAGGTCGCGCTTCAACCTCCTAAACCGGATGTTTTCGCGCAGATTGGCCAGCGTAACGGCAGCCTCGCTGATCTCCTTGTCGATCTCGCCGAGCTTGGCGCGGATTTGCTCGAGCTTCAGAGCCTGCTCCTTCACTTCCGCCTCCTTCTCCTCGATGGCCTCATTGATGTCCTTAAGACGGCGAGCGATCTTTTCCTTGCCATTCCTGCACACTGTCGTCAGCCACGGCACTGGCGTGCATTTCCCTCAACACTCACTTGGACAACCACTTATTCTGGCTCTCCAACTTGTCGGTACTCATGTTGAGGTCTTGCGAGGCTTTCTGCGCCTGCGAGATCCTAGCGCCGAGTTCTCGCTCCAGTTCCTTGTGCTCCCGCTCCAGCTTCTCGATTGGCTCTTGGGCTTCCGCGATTTTGGCCTCAAGATCCTACCCACATTATCAATGCGTCAGCAAGGAGATACGCCGTGCTGCGTCCGAGAAGAGTCAAACCTTGAGCCGGGTTTGAGCCGTGGCGATCTCCGCCCGCATCTCCTCAATGCGGCGCTCCAGCTCGTCCTTGTCGCGGAGTTGGTTACGGCATTCGCTCTCCTCGAGCTCCTTCTTGTGCAGCTCGTCGCCGAGCTGCCGGAGAGTGGAGTTCTTGCTCTCTCGGTCCCGAACGAGGTTGTCCTTCTCCCGATCGCTCGCTTTTCTGTGGGCAGTGTCAGGGACAACCGGGACAATTTAAAATGTCGCAGACAGACGCACAGCTCATCCTTGACCTCGTCCAGCTCACGCTGAACGTCGTCAGCAGTCTTTGTCGACCCGGTTGCCACGAGGTCGCTCTCGAGCGCCGCAATCTCCTGCTTCAGCCGCTGTATGTCCTTCTGCGCCTTTGACACGGAGGTGGCATGTTGACGCATGGCTACTATCTCCTTGAGATCCCGAGTGACCTGTGCGAGCTGTGCTGCACTCTGATAAGGCCGGTGACCTATATCGTTAGCACACCGGTCCCGAGAAGTGGGTAACATTGCTCACCTCCTCTACCTCATTCGTCAAGGCGGGGATCTCCGCTTCCTTGGCCTTGATCTGCTTCTCGAGGGCGGGAAGGTCAACCGTCTCGAGATTGTTCTTAGACGCAGATATGACAGCTAGTTCTTGGAGCCGCTTGAGTTCGGATTCCCAGTCCTGGAGCTCCTTTTGAAGCTCCTTGATGGCCTCGGGTGTCGACTTCTTCAAAGCGTCCCTGATCTATAAAGAAAATTAGCACGATTCGCTGAGGACATCGGTTGGTCAACACACATTCTTCTCAAATGTCGCCATCTCCCTGTCGTCCAAACCTCGTACACAGAGCGGACAGCATTTCTTCGACTTTCCAGCCTTTAGGAATCGGTCGTAGACGTCGTGCGTTCCAGCAGACTTCCCCAGATCTCTGAAAAATCGTGTAAATGACTTAGAACATCAATTCAAGCTTAGATCACCCACTCGTTGCGAATCCCGACTTCCTTGGTCGCGCTGTCAATGGCTTCGTCAACGGTACCATCGTACTCGCCTTCCCTGAGACCGGCTTGTATTTTCTTATCAAAGCCTTATCATGATGCTCAACGGCTTTGAAAACGGGGAAAGAAGGCAAACCCCTACCCTTGATTTCGTCTTGCTTAGCCTTCACTTGCGACTTCAGGCTCGAAAGACTGGTCTGAGCTGCTTGGAGGTTTTTGCTGGCGTTACTTGACTGAATTTCTAGCTCGCCTTGTTCCCGCTCCTTCTCGCTGAAGTCACCATCAGGGCTTCAGTCAACGGGCGCTGCACAGAGAGAAGCTTACAGAGCAGCTCGATCAAGTTCTTGCTCCATGGTCTCAGGCCGTGCGTCAACGCCGACCAACTTGCGGAATTTGGCATTGCACAGGTCAATCCTGCACAAAGCGTGTTGTTAGCAACCTATCTGAGCTGTCGAGTGCGAGACTCACGTCGTCTTGATCTCTCCAGTCTTCGTCTTCATCTGAGCGCGCTGAAGATCGAGCTTTGCTCTGCTATCCGCCTGCAGGCTAAGCGTACGTAGCTCTTCGTTCAATTCATCTCGCCGATCGTTCAGCTTTGAGGATTGCGACATCGCCTCCCGGATCTTCTCTTCAAAGCCCGCAGTTTTGAACTCTTCCTGCGCTCTTGCCAGCCTATTGCGTTTCTCATCAATGTCGGCATTGAGCTCCGCTAGACGGGATGTAAGGGCGCGGGCGGCATCGACGTCGCGCTCTGCGCCAGCGACCTTGCCTTGGAGAGTCGTCTGTAGAACATATTACTTTAGCGACAAGTAAGCATCCTTGGTCTTGGATGAATTTTACCACACGATCGCGAAGAGACCGCCTTTCTTGCTTGTGACTTTCCAGCTCCGTGTGTAGTTGCCGCGACTTGACGTTGTACTCATCGTTTCGTGTGCGACTTTCGACTTGCAATCTGTCCGTCTCCGCATGCTGCCGGCGCTTGACGTCGTTGAGAGCCGCGAGGAACTGTTGTGCTTCCTCCCGTTCGACGGGCGACTGTTCGAAGCCCCTGATGTGGAATCGCGACGAAAGGTCTCGGATGAGCTCTTCGCGCTCCGCCATACGCTGCTCAATAACCTGTAGTCGAAATGCTCACATGAGATATTCATGACATATGATAACGGAGGGAAAAATGTACCCTCTCTTCCGCATGCAGTTCTCCCTGCTTGCTCATCAACTCGACATGGCTAGAACGTGCTGCTCGGATGGACTCCTCAGCATCTTCGAGGCGTGCCTCCTGGGTCCTGCGTTTCTGCTTTTGGTTCAAGATATAGTCGTCATGCGTTCGCACACGCTCCGCAAGTTCATCGTCAGTTCCTGAAGGGGAAGTATTCAGCAGCTGAGCGTGTCGCACTATAGCCCAGTTCGACATACCATCAATCTCTGAGAGGTTTTCCTTGGCGAGGTTCAGCTCCTCCCTGTACTGGTCTCTTCGCTGGTTCAGCTGGTCGACCTTTACGTAGATTTCGCGGAACTTGCTCCCGGTGTCGTTCAACATCTGATTCGAGCGGACTTGCTGGTCGTAAGCCTTTCTGAGATCCTCATACTCCGCTGTACGAGCAGCAATATTATCGTTCATTTCTGTAATGCGGTCCTTGAGTTTATCCGCATGAGCCTTCTCACGCGACAGGGACTCGAGCCGCTCGGTCTCAGCTTTGAGGTCAGCTACGCGGTCCTTGCGGAGGGCCTTGATATTGTCGAGTGCCTTTGTGTACCTGTACAGAGCAACAATAAGGAATAGAAAAAGATTCCAGGTAAATAAACCCACTTGGTGGCCTCAAAGATATCGTCGAACTTCTTCTTGAGTGCAGCAGGTTCCGACAATGGCCAGTAGGACTCCTCTTGATGACAGAAAATGACATTCTCCAAGACAGCTTTCGAGACACCGAGCAGATGGGGAATCTCCGTGTCCATCTCTGCGCACTTCGTAGAGATGACGCCTCGCTGCAGCGCCCTTGAGCCCCACGCCTACGAGAGCGCATACATGAGGACAGACACACCTTGCCGTTCCCCTTCTCTACATTCTCAGCCAGCCCCAATATGCTCTCAAGTGTCTTCATCGTCAGTGCCCCGTTCTTCTTCATCGTCACAGACAGGTTCCGGACGGCAAGCATCCGTGCGCCGTTCGCAGCGTAGAAGCGGAGCTTCACCTGCGCCTTCACCTCCTTCTCATTGGCCATCTTCGGGTCGTGTATAAACGCGCCTCCACGTGTGTTCGGGGGCTGGTCGCCCGTCGTAGCGTACTTGAGGCACTCGATGATCGTCGTCTTCCCGCTCCCATTGTGCCCGACGATGACCGTGACTGGAGAGAAGAACTCGATGACGGAGATGTTCTTGTCATCGAAAGATCGGATACCCCGTATAGCCAGCTTGTTGAGATGCGCCATGGCGGAGGGATGAAAGGGGGGAAGCAAGCAACCGTTTACACCCACGCCGTCAATGTGGCCACAAGCGCGGTCAAGGGGCAATAGACGCGTGTCGGGAACGCGATGCGCGACGCGTTACGCAGGTCATGTGAGACTATGTCACGGCTCATCCTATGGGCGCTAAAGACCAAGCCTCGGTCTCTTCGTCACCGTCGACCTTGACGACAAGTCGGAAGACCTGGGCATGTCCTTCGGCGGCTTCGATGACACTACCCCTGGATGGGGCGCACCCACCCCCTCTGCCGGAGACATTGTTACCAATGCCATTAGGAAGGAGAAATTGATCAAGTGCGTCACATTTGGTGAATAGTTACGAGAACCCCTCTGAATAACCATGACCCCTTCTGCAGGGAGATAATTGCTGCCCAGGAGGATTTGCGCGGTTGGTACTACTCCGACGCACTTCATGGGGAGGTCTGCTGACCTCTCGCTAGCCATGATGGCCAAGACGAAGGGCGTTCAGACAGATGTCGACAAGCTTATCTCTGGCAACGAGACTCTGCAGATGTACATTGACAATTTAACCATGCAAATGGCGAAACGTCGTTGACTTCAGCCCCCGATCCATGTTGTTGTATGTTGGTATGATCAACCATTCTATATCTTCCTTTGAGACAGTCTATAAATCCACTACGATCTTTCAAAACGCCCCCAGCATTCCTACAGGATCTTTTACTTCAGCTCATGAGCGCAAAGTTTGCGACAGACTTCCTCTTGGGAAAATGATCAACACGGACTGGGTCGTCCCTCTGGGTTAAATCCTCAGCCACATTCTCCAGATCGAGGGCCTTGAAGTTGCACTCACCACCCAGAACGGCGTCTCATCCACAAACAACTCCACCCCCTTCCCTGCACACAGCCCCTCCAACTCCCTAAACCGTTCATCTAGCTTTGCCCTCTTGTCGCATGTCACCACTCTCAACCGCGGCAGCACCCCTACGGCCTCAATAACCGATTCCAGCGACTGCGGCTCGTCGGGTAGGTTCCTGCAGCTTAAGTGCTCCAGCGTTCCCGGGAGGCCCTCCGAGAGCCCAAACAGTGTCGACAGCTGCACGAGCACGAACTCCTCCAAGTTCGGGCACCGCTCCAGGACCTTGCGCGTCCGCGCGCTATTGTTCATCAGCCGGAGTGAGCGCAATCGTGGCCCGACAGCGTCAAGGATAGGGTCGAGCTCGCGGCCCGGCGCGTCACGGAATGAGACAATGCGCAGGCTATCCATGCTCGTGGAGAGGAGCCAGGAGAGGATGTAGAGGCGGGGCGTACGCATGAGGGTGAGCTGGTACAGCTTGAAGCTGGGCTGGGGCTGCGAGCGGGGCGGGGGCGCGGCGATCTCAACGCCGATGAGGAGGAACTCGATGCTAGACCAAACGGAAAGGAGTTGGTAGAGGATAGGGCTCTGAATGCCACACGAGAGCAAACTGAGGGCGCGAATGCGTAGAGGGATGTGTGCGGGGCCGGCACCGAGGCTGGCGAGGGCGCGGAGCTTGTCCATCGTTCCCATCGCAAACTCGTGTATGCCCGTCACCCGCAGGACAAGCTCGTACAATCGTGGGGTACGACCGAGGATATCTGCGAGGTCTGCATCGTCCAGGTCCAAACCGGCCTTGTCTCCAATGAACAACTCCAGGACGCGTACATGGCTGCCAAGCGTGAGACCATGCTCTGTCTGTAAACCAGTGGCCTCGAGGAACGAGTGATGCTCTCGTCCATGGTGCATTCCGCGCAGGGCAACACGTCGGAAGAGCAGCCGTTGTGCAGGCTCTCGCCATGACAGAGACACAAGGGCACACGCACGAAGGGTGTCGTTATCCGGAAGACCCTTGTCATAGTATGTATGCTCCAATATAGCATCGATAAGCTCTGTGGGGAGGCTGTCCATACTCGCCAGGGGAGTGTTATGAGTTTGCGGAACCAGGCCAGTTAATGGAGAGTTGCTACCAAGTTTCGGCTGTCCGGAAGAATGTCCATGTCCAGCAGGCTCGTAGTGGTAGTAGGAAGGTGGTGCACTGTGCTCCGATGACAGCAACAAACTGGGCGCCCACCCGCGTCGCGTCACGCGTCAAGGCCTACAAGCGCCCAATCGCGGCCATAGAACCGGTGACGCGTCCTGTACCCTGCAGGACTCCTTCCCAAACCACGCTCACACTCACTACCGGTACTGTGCTGAGAGAACGATGGCAGAGACACGACTGGCATTCAAGGCTGGCCGCGCATTCAGGCGCGGGAACACCAACTTCGTTGACTCGGATCCCACCAAAGGCGCGATCCTTCTCCAGAACGGCGAAGACGGCTTGCTGCACTTCATCTGGAAGAACCGTACCAACAATGACGCGGAGGAGGTGCGCCATACTTTCTTTGCGAAATTGCTATGATCTGACCGGGCGGTGCGCTGCAAAGGATCTCATCTTGTTCCCCGGAGACGCGACATTCCAAAAGGTCGAGCAGTCTGCGTGGGGCCGGACGTACGTCCTCAAATTCTCCTCGTCGAATCAACGCCACTTCGTACGTCGCTCCCACCATGCTGTACGCCCCATATGTTGAACACACTCTGACAATGCACCTTAGTTCTGGATGCAGGTGCGCAAATTGAGCCGCACGAGCTCTTACCATGAGTTGTTGGTTAACACTACGAAATACTAGGATGCCGACGGCAGCCGGGACGAAGAGTTCGTGGGCAATGTGAACCGCCTTCTCGCGGACCCCAGCATCGTCCCCATTTGGTACTCTGCCGGCTACAACCCCAACAACCAGGCCTCCACCTCCTCCGCCCCCGCCGCGTCGTCCTCCACACCCGCCGCGTAAGTGCCTTCCCACACTCACATCCGCATATCCATCTCCGACATCCCCCTCCCCTCCCAATCCATCCCCGTTCAGGTCACAACGGCCAGGCGACTACCAGCCCACGCCCGAAGAGCTCGCCCGCATTCGCTCCATCGTCACCTCCCTCGGGACTAACGCCGGTGCCGGCCTCGCCGCTTCTTCCGCTGCCCAGCACGAGATCTCGCTCACGGACGTGCTCACGCCCGCGAACCTCCGGCCCTTGTTTGCGTCGCACCCGGAGCTCGTACAGTCGCTCTTCCCGCACCTGCCGCCAGACCTCCCGCATCCGCCAACGGCAGAGACACTCCAGCAGGTCGTCGCTTCGCCACAGTTCCGCGCAGCGGTGCGCAACCTCGACATGGCGCTCCGAACGGGGCTACTAGGCGAGCTGGTGCGGACTCTCGGCCTGCCGGCGGAGGCGGGTACGGGCGTCGAACCGTTTTTGAGAGCGCTGCAGGACCAGGCGAGGAGGGAGGAGAATGGGGAAGGGAGCGGAGATCAGATGGATACAGACTGAAGTGAAAGTTCTTGATCTTGGCCAAGGCGATGATTAGAGACCGGGACTAAGAGGAAGTTTGTGTACAGTCCTTGCTTTGTTTGAACGTGCACACTTGCCGTCGGCGTTAGTGCATGCAAGCACAAGGGCTACACGAGCAAAGCACAAAACACATGGAACAGTGTTTGGCGACGGGCCGACATGATAAACATACAAGTGACAAACCGGTAGTGTCCGTCCTCCAGGGTACAGAATAGAAGATGCACTAGTGTATGTAGGGGAGCATATACTTTCAATGACTGCGTCCCGCCAGCCACTGTAAGACGATGTCTCTGAATTGATGATCGCGGTCAGCAGGTGAACGCGTATTCCATAAGTAATACACGCACAGATTGTGTTGACTCTTCATTGAGCACTGTAGAGGAATGAGGCATCAAGCACAATCTTCTACCCAAACAACTTACCGAATAGCACTGCAAGAACAGGGTTTAGCAAACGGGGTGCGAAGTAATGGACGGACATGGACGCACGGAGACAGGTCGAGTAGTAATCTTATCCAGTTGTCTGCGCACCGAGAAAACACGGTCACTACTTGGTCTGAAGGAGCCTGGTAGAATAGAGGAGGCTCACAGCGCTTTGATAAGTTCCTGCACGGAGGCATGGCCTTCGAGGTCGTTCTTATTGCCAAGCTGTCGACCGTGCCATTCCCTATCAGGATATCTGTAGCGGAGAGGCCATGTTAGGCATACTCACGACAAGGAGGGGCACGTTGGTCAAGCTAGGTTGTGCTAGAAGTTGATGCAACTCGAAGCGTGCCGTCTCGAATTTCTCCTTCTGTTGTTTGTAAGGACTAGGCAATTAGAGAGTGCAAGTAGGGGAGCGGTAGTCGAAATACTTGCGTCTACAGAGTCGACGACGAAGCTGTGAAGGAGATTGGGTAAGTACGGTAATGTACCGATGTCCAGATCAAAGGATGCACACACACGACAGCATCGACACCGTTGCAGTACCGCTCCCATATTGACCGATACCTCGGTTGGCCTGACTCAGGTCTGCACATGCGAAGAAGGGACGTGAACTGCGGAGAGGATGCGTACCGGCTACATCCCATATCTTGAGTGTAACATTGCCTTTCCTGACTTTCCTCAGGTTGAACGCAACGGTGGGCACAACGTCTTCGCTCCACTTGAACATGGACCATCCTTAAGAGTTGATGCGGACGGCTTGACTGTGGACGCACCTGCCCAGACCCTAAGACGTTGACGAACGAAGTCTTGCCGGATGCCTTCCGGAGGTTGCATTTAGGCCGCCACTATACAGGGATTCATACAAAAATATACTCACCTGCAGCCCAACAATGGCAATCTCAGCGGTCTTGGAGAAGAACAAGCTGCCGTGGGGTTAACGGATTGCGCACTGCCGAACGATAGACGCTCCAAACGCATACCCGCTAAACCATTGAAGCAAGGCAGAGAAGAAAGAAGTCATCTATACTGAGAGAGCGGAACAAGACGGGCACAACGCGAGGGTAGCGGTGGAAGTGCTATAGCAGAGGACTGAGGGACCCGGATAGAGATGAGACAAATGAGGCTGAGCAGGGCTGAGCGGGTTGCGCGACCGGGCCTGCGCTCCGTCACTTGCGAAGGCGCCCACGTGGCTGGTGTTACCCGCGCCAGATTCAGAATCAGAGATGCTGCAGCGGCGTCGGGGTTGCTTCTACCGTCCATCGTCTCGCGTAGTCTCCTTCTCTGCACTGGCCACACGCATTCTTCAGCTTGGCATTTCCTTGCGCCCCACAGCTGTGCCATTTTACCCGTCTCTTCTTGCCAGCGACGTCTTCCCTATGCATCTTCGCTCGTTACCCACATGGACTTCACTTGCCCAAAGGACGAAGACTTACACCGTCTCCACCTCATTGCGAACCAGAAGTCCGGCATATTCAACTGCCGCCATCGAAAGCACGGTCGAAGGATCAGAAATAGCCAAACACTTGCTAGGGAGACTCAAGGCAGCTCACGAGGCCTGTAATGCTAGTGTCGAGGACAGCAAAGGGAAGGGTAGGCATGACGAAGCTGTTAAGGTGCGCAACCTCCACTTCCCCCCCCCCTCCCCCGCGCGATCTCAGACTTTTTTCAGGAAGTCGTAGCCGGCATTGCTACGCATGGAGATGCTGTCGTGCCCCCTGCGAAGAAGCCCAGGCGAACACGATTCAAGCCGATGGAAGGTATGTTGTGCTTATCGTCTCTGCAAGTGGTCCATCTGAAGCCATCCTAGGGGAATCCATGAAGCCACACCCTGCCACAGACAAAGACAAGAATTCAACCCTTGTGAGGTGCGGCTTACGCCTTGACGGGAAGTTCCAATCCCTCGAAGGTGCGTGCATCGTCAAACCCCCTCTTTCTACATATTCGGATCTGGTTGTCAGACGTAAACAAATACCGGAGAAGTCACGTTCCAAAACTAGGACACGGTCTCGAAAAGGTCTTGTCGAGGTCCGTCCTCCTTCTCTGCTCCTCAATGTTTGTGTTGAACATCAAGATCCACAGACCTGGAGTTCACTGGCTTCAGGATCCAGACACCAAGGAGTACAACTTTGACAACTACCTGGAGAGCATCCCACAAGTCAGAGACTTCGCGTTTGATAGGCTACCAGGCTTTGTGCCTAGTTCACAAGACACAGCCTTGATTTCACAAGCGCGTAAAGCGAAGTGCAAATACGTTGGCTCAACTTCCTCCCTCACCGGGATCCTTACTCAAATATACCTTCTCCTGTCGGGAGAGAAGCTTGTCAACCTCAATCACTTGAGCGAGGATTTTAAGACAGCTGTGAGCCACGTTATGTTGCTGGTTGTAGCTGGATGTGGCTGAAACTTGGTTCGTTTCAGCCTCGATTCTTCACCCCGGGGCAGCGGATACCGGTATCCGTCATTCTTCGAAACCAAAATGGCGTTTATACAACAGATTACGACAGCTCACGCGATGAGTCCAACGAGGATATAATTCTTTTGCCTCTAGTGCGTCTTCTTTCTACGCACTTCTCCGCTTAAATGCTGAGACGCCATCAGGGCACGTTATTGGAGAAATTCCTCACTCTCCCTCAGAATTCTTTCGGCAAGTTCCTAAAGTCGCATACGGAGGCCGACCACCCAACCCTAAAAGACGTCCATCGCTACGCCAAGGTATGGTTTACACCTTTTCTCATCATGCTCACAAGCTCAATCCACTTCCCTTTGCTATTTTCAGCACGGCAAGTTCCTCATGCGCTCCCAGCTTGACTGCATCGACGACTCGCTCCCGGGCACGGGCGTGTTCGACCTCAAGACGCGCGCGATCTCCGCCATCCGGCACGACGTGCATAACTACCGCAATTATCTGGACGTCGGACTCGCGACGCTCACCGGGCGCTACGGGTCGTTCGAGGAGGAGTACTTCGACATGATCCGCGCTGCGTTCCTCGAGTACTCGTTCCAGGTACGCATCGGCAACATGGACGGCATCTTCGTCGCGTACCACAACACCGCGCGCATCTTCGGCTTCCAGTACGTCTCCCTGGACGAGATGGACCAGTGCCTGTTCGGCCGTGCGGGCGGGGGGAAGCCGGTGTTCGAGCGGTGCATCTGGATCATGGAGATGCTGTACGAGCAGATCACGAAGTGCTTCCCGAAGAAGGTGTGTTTTGTTCCATGAGCCGCGGGACGCAGTGACGTAACATCCAATGTGTGCTCGCAGTCAGTGATGTGCACGTTCGAGAAGCGCGGAAGGTATCTCTATACCTGGGTTGAGCCCGTGGAGAACCCCAACCCCAATGAACCGCCACCCATCGTTGAGCTGCGGCTGTCACTTACAAACATCATATACGGCAAGCCGACCAAAGGCCCAATTGCGGTCGCCGTCGGCACCCCATGTGCGTGCCTGCTTCAGTCTCGACTGTTGTCATTGCTCACGCTCAGCCCGCGATTTGTAGGGTCGCTTCAGTATCGCCTCGAACGCTTTGAGCTAGAGCAGCAAGAGATCCGCGAAAGAAGAGAGCGGGCGTACCGCCGACAGGAGTGTATTGCGACCTCCCTCCCGGACGCGGAGGTCACAGCTGACCCTGCAAATAAGGTCAGCGAGGAGATCATCACAGAACCTGAGATTGTCACTGCTCCTGCCGAAGGGGCGAAGGGTTTGTTGGAGAACGCGCCGCCTTCTTGACTTCCTGCCGGCCTGGACCCGCCCCCACGCACTACACACGACACAAGTACATGACGCACCGGATTGCATAGTCTTCATCGCTCATCACACTGCACTCGATATATCAATGTCATATCCCCTAGCAGCGGCCAACCTAGAGCAATATCTATATAATGTGTAATACATGGACCATCACTCTCAATTACATATAATGAGTACCAGCATGGTACCGCAAACCAAATAGCGCTGAGTGGTCAGTGAGAGCAGTGCGCCCCGCCTCAGTAACTGTACAGCGTAAGGTATAAGTAGTAACGACGGGAATCCAGTCGACGTGCCTCCCAAAACAATCGCAGCAGGTATCGTCTTCTCCATTGACTTGACTCGGCCCAACTTTAACCCTGCCTCATAAGCATCGGATTCGAGCACCCTGCCGTCCACGTCCTTGCCCTTTCCCCTATCTCACCCACACCCTTGCCTTCACGCCATCGTCCCCACCTAACCCTGCTTACTCTCCTCCTCCGATCTTCTCCCCGAGCGAATTTTCGCGATCCGGCGGCGGCGGGCCCGCCTCGCCCTCGACCTCCGTCTCGACGTCGTCCTCGACGTCTGTGTGCGAGCCCCCATCGCCGCTCCGGCGCTGATCGTCGCGCGCAATCTCGCTCCGCATTTTCGCCACGTCCTGGTCGACCTTGGAGGCGACACGGTCGACGGCGGCCTGCGCGAGCGACACACGTGCACGGTGGGCCTTGAGATGTGCCGCACGCCGCGGGGGGCGCTTGAGACGGCGACGGGCGACCATCACGGGCACGGAGCACTTCTGAATGAGGTAGTGCGAGGTCGAACCGAGGAGGATGCTATAGATAGGACGTCAGGTGAGGACTAGAAATAGAAAAGATGCACGAGAGGGACGGTGCGTACCCCTTGAGGTTACCCAGACCTCGCGAGCCGACGATGAGCATGACAGGCTCGTAGTGATCTACGATGTCTGCATGATGCAAAGCCCTTTAAGCAGATGATTGAAAAATTATGGGCGAGAACACAGCGACGCACCGAGAAGCATATGTCGCGAGTTCTTAGCGTGCCAAGCCTGGCATTGGATTGAGACGTTGAGCCGCGTGCGCTGCAGGAGACTCGTCGCTTGGCGGACGAGAATGTACGCCAAAGCCTGACGCTGCAGAGACATCGGACTTAGCCCAGCCCTCGAAGGAGGCACGGGTGCACATACCTCTTGTTGCGAGCGCAGCTTCGTGGCGCGATCGGCGGGGTTAGGCATCTGGGGGTCGACTAGATAAAGGACAAGGGAGAAGAGAAGGTCGGGGCAAGCTCTTCGCATAACCGCATCAGAGACGCACCTTTGCTTTCGTTCTCCACCACTGTCACGATGATGCTAGACCGGAAGGTCATGAACCGAACACCCGCGCACATACAAGAGGGTAGAAGACGTAAAAGGACTCACAGTTCGTCGCCATCCCTCAACACCGTGCCGATCCCCCACTCCAACGCAAACCGCGACTCCTCACTCAAATCACTTGCTAGGACGTACCGCTTGCCTGGCCTGCCAGTCTCGTTGTGTATCCTTTCTGGACTGCCATGCGTCACTGTGATGATACACCGGTCTCTCTGGAAGATCGGGCGCGAGGTGTTCAACGGGAGTGTATCCTGCGGCTTCATCGACTTCCTTCTCCTCGGATTCCGCCCCTGGCCGCCATTGAGGGTCGATGGGAAGTATGGCTCGGGGGGTACAATCACGTTCACGCCCTCGCCGAGATAGTCGGGGACATCCTGGTCGACAGACGCGGCAGGAACAAGCGCGTTCGCTTCGGTGTTCTGCTCGGTAATGTCGTCTACCTCGTCCGCCTCCCATGACTCATCCGACGAGCCGTCGTCCTCCGTCTCATCGCCGGACTCGTCGTCAGACACAGACGACGTCGAGAACGCGTTGCGCGGCCGGATGCGAGCGCTCTCCGCGTCCGACTCGACATCGGACTGCGTCAGCGCCTCGACCGCGGGCGACGGGTCGCGGCGAAGACGACGGAGGCGGAAGGGGGACTGGCTGCGCGCCCGCGAGCCGGAGCTGTCGCGGTCTGCCTGGGTGCCCGAGTACGACGAGGAGCGGCCGCCCTTGTCCTTGTCCTTGTCCTTGTCCTTGTCCTTGTCCTTGTCCTTGCGCTGCGGCCGCCCGCGCTCCTCCTCGTGGCCCTGGTTGCTTCGAGTGATGGACAACGAGGAGAACAACATGGACCCGAGGGACATCTTGGAGAACGAGCCCCGCGCATCGCCCTTGTTGAGCGGGGGGGCAGGGTGGGTCATGGTCGAGTTGGACTGTGTGGAAACAGATGAGATGGTGCGCTCCAGCTGGTGTGCATTCTGGATTTGATCGGGATCGCCGTTGTGCCCGTCCTGTGAGAGCGACTCGGCCCAGGAGGTGGACGACCCAGAGCGTCTCTTCGCAGCCAGTGGCGTGGTGGGCCGTGGGGACGCGACCGAGACGAGGGACTGGCCGGAGTTGCTCCTCATGAACGGCAGGATTGCACCCACGCCCCCGCCCGTGCCGCCAGGGCCGCTGGGGTTAGGCGAGCTGGCAAAATAGTTCTGCTGCTTGCCTTCCTGCGGGCTGGGGAGCACTGGGTCCATGTTGGAGATGGACAGACGGCCCAACCAGCTACGCCTGCGGTCTTTGCGTTGCTCGCTCACTGCCATGGCGCAGGTTTCGCAGAAGAGAGTGGCAGACGAGGACGGAGACGAAGCGGAGAGGGAAGAAAGAAGGAGATGAAGAGGTGGATGCTCACCTCGGCCTTGCCAGCTCCCCCGGATAGGGCCTATGCAAGGACGAAGGAGAAGGAGGTCAGCGTGGTGATGTTTAAAGGCAAGGGTGGGGGCTAGAGGAGTATTTGGGTGGGCGATTCGTCACGTAATTTAAGCAGTGTTGCCAAGAACGCGGTAAGAAGCGGGGCATATGCTTGGAATGGGGGCGCGAAGGCAAAGTTGTTATTGAGGCATATAAGAGGAGAGACCCACGTATTCAGCTGCGGCGTCCAGCCTCCCGCCCGTCGCCTGGCCCGCGTCCGATTCAGCATGCAATTCCCGTCAGCGGTCAGCGACATGAACACGATCCGCCCCGGAGCGCGGACGCGGAAGCGGGAAGCAGGCAGTCACCTCCAGTGCGTCTATCGCTGCCTTTTCCTCAATGCCCAGCCCCCGCAGATTCGCAACGTCCTCGCACGAGTAGCTGGCCATCTCCGGTCTCCAGGGTGGTGCAGTGTCAAGTGTAGCGTGAAACAGAGAATCGAGCTACAGAAATGCGCCTAGTTCGGAGTAGCAAGGATAATGGAGATGCACGATGGTAATCGATAGGCGTTCTATTTTGCTCCCGCCCACGCAGATCAGCTGATTCCGTCCCCGCTGCCTCTCCAAGTCCCCTGCAGTCCGCCAGTATTCCAACGACCCCGGAGAGGTCTGAGAGCGTCGGTTCCGGGCAGTGTGCAACGGGCATCCACATCTACCATTTCCCATCTTCGGTCGAACCTCCTTCGCTTCCGGGTGCTTCGCCGTCAATGGTCGCGCTTCCCAGGCTGCCATACAGGCACAACCGCTCAATCAAATTTACATAACAAAATAACCAGTCGACTTCCTTTAGCCTGTGACCTGTGACCAACCGCCCGCATGCACATCACACGACCATAGCACGCTGGGAGCAGTACGTTGGTTTGTATGGTCCCCTGTATGCACGTTATGTACATGGTGGATTCAACTACTTCGCGGCAGTCACCAAACCACGCCACTGTCCATCTCCCAGTCTTGGCCCTCCCCTGAGTGGGTGCCACTGCCAAGCACCTATGCCTATCAGTATCTCGCCTTCTCTCGTCTGCCAACGGATCACGCCCAACACAACGCCCCCGTTCAGGAGCTCTGGCTGCCGAACAGCTCCTGAATGAACGCGTCCGAGTTAGGCTCCCTCCCGAGGAAATCCTGTCCGCCACAAGACACGGTAAGCCACCTGTAATTGAATCACCCGTCGGCCCGCCATAGCATAAGCTTACCTTGAGCGAGTCGATCTCGTCGCGGCTCCCGCCCGGGCGAAGGATCTTGTCGCGGTATTGTCTGCCGCGCTGGGGGTCGAGTGGGTCCTCCTTGAAAATGGTCGCATACATGTCCGCAGCGAAAACGAGGGAGTACGTGTAACCGTAGTAGCCGGCGTCGTACCCGCTTGCGATGTGGTTGAACGTGCCCTCACCCGAGCCGAGATTCTTGCCTTTGACTAGCGAAACTTCCTCCCGCATATTGTTCCAGAGCTCAGTGTAGTCGGCAGCCTCTGGAGTATACACATGTTGAACAAGCAGTGGATGTGATGGGAACAATGACTGAGCCATACCTTGATCCGTATGCACCTTGAGGTCGAAGTTGGCAAAGAATAGCTGGCGGAGATAGAACAATCCAACGTTGACGTATCGACTGAGAACAACCATAAGCTCGTAAACGCACTACTTCCAACAGCGTTGCGGTAAGGCGAATTTATCGAACACTTGACGCACCTCTTGATAATCTTGTCTATCAGCTCTGCATCGAGCGGTTTCCCGCTCTCGTAGTGGCTGCTCATCTTTCCAAGCACCTTCGGCTCGAAGCACCAGTTCTCGAGCATCTGCGACGGGGCCTCCACAAAGTCACCAGCGACGCTTGTCCCGTGGAAGCGCGAGAACTTCGTGCGCGACAGCAGCCCGTGGAAGACGTGCCCCATTTCGTGGAAAAATGTTACCACGTCGTCGTGGCGCATGAGCGCCGGTTTCGCGGGCGTGGGCTTCGCAAGGTTCGCCACCATCGCCGTGAGCGGGTACGAGCGTGACCCATCCACCTTCTCGTACCCGGGCAGGAGCGGCCAGACTGCTGCATGGGAGTACTTCGATGCTGGAATCGTCAACGAACATGAATGTGAGTTGGGATAACGAGATAGACATTTTTGGGACATACCACGAGGGAAGAGGTCGAGGTAGCAGTAGCCCCCGAAGCCAGTCCTGTCCCTGGCATCTTTCTCCCACACTGCAAACATCTGAACGTCTTCGGCGAAGGTGAGTGTCAGGAGGTTGTGATGACGTATAGGGCGAGAATACTTACCAGGGTGCCAGGTCTCCCCCTTGAGCTCGACGAATTTGACGCCGAGAAGGTTCTGGTAGATGTCGAGGATGGCGGGTACGACTTTGGACACGGGGAAGTACTCCTTCACAAGAGAGTCATCGAGCTTCAGGGTCTGCTCGATGAACTTGCGGTCGTAATACCGGTAGTCCCAAAGGTAGAACTTGTCATCGAAAGGAAGGCCCTTTTGCGCATGCTCCTCCTTCTTCAGCGCAAGTAGTGTATCATAGTCTTTTTTACCGACAGGGTTGAGCTTCTGCTGAAGGTCTGAGAGGAACTGTGTACGAATACGAATGAGTCAAACTGAAGACACATTCATACACCAAATGTACCTCCTTCACTCCCTTCGCATTCTTGACCATCTTCACCTCCGTGACGTAGTCCGCCCATGTGGGATAGTCCAGGAGCTTCGCAATCTGACGGCGAAGGTCAAGGAATTTAGCCATGATGGGCTTGTTGACAGCTAAGCGGTTCTCAAATTTCTCGTACGCCTTGCGGCGCGTCTTAGGGTCCTCAGCGTATTTGAACTAGAGTACAGTCAGAAATATTGTTACCCGGAAAACGGAGTGAATAATGTACAAGGGGGAAGATGTCGGGAGTCTTGAAAGTGACATCGTACACGTCATTGCCGCTCTCAGTGCGTTTGGTATACCCTGAGATGACATCTTCGGGGACGCCTTTGAGCTCGTCCAACGTAAAGGTAACAACGCCCTGCAAACAATGAAGTAAGTGGAAATTCTGATGTGTTCGCAACATAATGAGATTAGCAGAGCCTGGGGTGTAAGGTGGAGCCTCGATATAAGTCAGAACTCGGGGGGTCGCCCCAATTCATACAACATGAGGACTGGACCTCACGCTGGAAACAGGCCCACAGAATCCCTTTCGATGGACATGTGGACCCACTGCTTATCCCTGGCTGTGCCAAACCATACTATTGGTGAATACCGACGTACGTTCTCTTCGTTGAAGTTTTTCTACGGTAACGTTCAGCATGCCGTCCGTGTACGTTTTCATATAGTGCAGAATACTTACGCTGAACTCCAGGCAAGTTTGAGACAGTTCCTTCTTCAATTTCATCAATTTCTCTCTCTCATCCTCGGGCAATGCCAGGCCTGCACGCTTTCCATCGAGAATCATTTTATCTACTAGCCGCTGCTCTTCTGCGGTGAGTTTCTGACCGGACTTCTTGATGTTCTCCTCGGCAGCTTGTTTGGCCCTGAATACGTCGATGCGCATGGAGGCCTCGACACCGAAGTCACGAGCGAGGACCTCAGCCTCGTTGGAGGCATCGCGGAGCTCTTTGGACGGGGAAACGTTCTGGTAGAACGTCAAGGGTTCGATAATGGCGTCCGCTGTGCGCTCGCCTTCCGCTAGAGCAAGCTATTGCGCACCTGTTACTCCCGCACCTGAGCGACGACACCAGGCTAATCACTCACGAAGACCTAGTAACAGCCCGATGACAAAAGCGTTGAATCAGTATGACACCAACGACGAGTACGATCGGATGACCGAGAGCGGAAAATTGCATCGCGATGGGGACGTACAGATTCGAACGTGCAGTCCTCGGACCTGAGACCACCGATTTCGTCAAGACGGTTGCCCTCCTCCTCGATGGCTTCCTTGGTGAGCTTGAGGACCTCCTCCGGGGTGTGAGTCCACTTGGGAGCTGCCTGGGGCGGTTTCAGCGATGTCATTATGGAGTCAGCTGGGGAGAGCGGGAACAACCCTGAGAGCGAGGATTGCGATCGATAGTGCCCGAGGTTGCGATTCAGTCCCAGAGAGGGCGTGACCTGCCCGAGACGCATGGCCACACTAGGAATCAGTGACAGGCGAGCAGCCGTGAGCACGCCGACGCCCGCGCCCAGCGCAAGCATGGGACGGCGTCGGATCGCAGCGACAGCGACTGAGCACGCCGCGTGGAGCTTCATGGTGGTGGTGGACGAGCTGGACGGCGGACGCGAGGGCAGGGCTTGCTGGCGAGCACGACGCGATGCTGGGCGCTACGTGGGGGGCGGGCGCTTTGGCGTGGCTTAGTCAGCAGAGATTGTGGCTGGATGATCGAATTGAGCCGACCCTCGGTTAGCCCTCGGTCTTGAACAAGTCGCATCGCCGCCCAAACGTCTCCAGTCTCTCCTCGTCTCTCTTCCTGTCTCTCGTCCCCCTCCGTCCTCGTTCTCCCCCTCCGCCCCGGCTTCCTCCCTTTCATACCCCGACACTCCCCCAGGCGCACCCGATAGCACCATGGCGACCGTGACCCCCGCTGCTGGCCTCGTGCGCAAGAAGCGTAACTTCAAGACCCTTACGCTCGACGTCTCCCAACCGCCTCCGGAGCCCCAGCCCGAACCGATTCGCGTCGCGCCTGTCCCCGCGGGTGGTGGCAAGAAGCGGCCCCCGCCCATGAAGCTCGCCGCCCCCAAGGTCTCTACCAATACAGCGAGCGTCGATCCCGAGAGCAACCTTTTGACCGTAAACGGCCCAAACTCGGCGCCACCCACTGGCACTGCGTCTGCCCATCGGAGTACCTACCACACGACCCTCTCGACTACCCTCGCAAACCTCGAGCTCAGCTCCGAGCACAAGTACCACGACCTCCGGAATGAGGACCTCAAGGACCTCCATGAGCTCGGCCAGGGCAACGGGGGCAGTGTGAAGAAAGTCGAGCATCTTCCGACCGGAACTATCATGGCCAAGAAGGTGCGTTTCGTCGCCATCTTCACTAGCCCGGCGCGAGAGTCGCGAACAACCTCCTACAGATCGTGTTGATTGACGCGAAGCCGTCCGTCCGGAAACAAATCCTCCGCGAGCTGCAAATCATGCACGACTGTCATTCAGACTACATCATCTCCTTTTACGGCGCCTTCATCTCCGACCCCAATATCTGCATCTGCATGGAGTATATGGATAAGGGGTCCCTCGACGGCATCTACAAGAAGATCGGTCCTATTGATATCGATGTCGTGGGCAAGGTAGCGCTCGCCGTCCTCGAAGGCCTCACGTACCTGTACGACGTTCACAGGATTATTCACCGTGGTATGCCTTGACCGCGTGCACCTGCCGTTAACCCCTCCTAACACGTCGCGCAGACATCAAACCCTCAAATATCCTGTTCAACTCTAGAGGACAGATTAAGATTTGTGACTTCGGTGTCTCTGGGGAGCTCATCAACTCCATTGCGGATACATTTGTTGGCACGTCTACCTACATGAGCGTGAGTGTCTCGTTACCAGCGCAGCAGAGAATCACGGATGCTAAGAATGTGGATGGGCCTATTTTGCGCAGCCGGAGCGTATACAAGGCGCGCAGTATACTGTCAAGTCAGATGTGTGGTCCCTTGGCATTTCGCTCATCGAGCTCGCACTCGGCCGATTCCCATTCGCAGAGTCGTCCTCGGACGACTCGGACCTCTCTGACTTTGAGGGCACTCTTTCGCCCAGTCGGCCGCACCCAGCGCTCTCGCTGACAAAGGAGCAGAAGGACAAGAAGAAGAAGCGGAAGAGCAAAGGTGTCAGTCTCCAGGGCGGGGGGATGACGATGAGTATCCTTGAGCTCCTCCAGCACATTGTGAACGAGCCTGCACCTCGTCTCACACCCGAGGGCCGCTTCCCGAAGGAGGCAGACGACTTCGTGGACAGCTGCTTGCTCAAGGATCCCGACGCACGGAAGACGCCGAAGGACCTGCTGGTCCGTCTCGTTTTAGCCATCCACCGTGCCTGTGGTGCAGGAACTAACCGCGTATCTGCCAGAAACACTCATGGATCGAACGCTCGAGGACGGCGACGATCGACCTCGAGGCGTGGGCGTCGACGTTCTAGTCGGCCCCGCTGTCGTCGCAACCCACGATGCCGCCACCGCGTGTAGATGTGTACACCACGTCGGAAGAGGATCCACGTCGAAGTGCGATGTTGTACACCATCCAAATATCTCCATTCGTTCAAACGTGCAGCCGCCACAACATATGTACAAATATATACCCGTCCCCCCGCCCCTGCCATCCTTTCCATCTCCATCTATCGCAAGTCAGTCCATCTTGACGCGCACGGCGAGGCGCAAGTCGCCGCCGTTGTTGAAACATATCCTAGCACGTTCGTTGGCACGGTATACTCACCTCGTCGACCCGTACGGCTGATGTACTATAGAAGCAACCAGTTATCCGCATAGGTCTCGGCGGCAAGTCACCGAGCAACTTGATGTTCGGACCGGTGCGCAGAGCGCTAGTTACATGTCCACATACTTACACCTTTGACGTCTGTCTGCTGTGCAGTGTGCAGCGGTACTCGGAATCGATCCTCAGTGACCGGGGATGTCTAGAGCGGAGTTTGTATGTATATACATAAGTTATATCAATCGGTCGAATTGTTGCGCTTGCCACAAAGGATCAGATGCAGCTGAGGGTTCCCACTTGCTCCAAAGAAGATCCGTGATCATCGACTTCGCCAGCCTAGAGCTACATGTATTCAGTTCTACTTGATTCTACGACACATTTTTATGATCTACCCGCGCGACTCCGGTCTTGTGCGCACTAACAATGTCATGTTCACCCGCCCCGTGCCGTCGCCTTGACCCTTCTCTTCTTCTCGGCCTTGGGTATTTTGTGCTTGCGCTTCTCGCGTGCTTCCTCTTTTGCCGCTTTTTTGCGTTGCTGAAACCGTAGAACTGCGTTAGCCCAGATATTCCGCGCCTGAATTGCCCTCGCGCCGTCCAGTCGGACGCAGACGCACCTTCTTCTCTTCCTTGTCCTCGTGTCGATGCCCCCGGGGCTTCTTGTCCTTGAAGCCCTCCGCGCCCGCGTCATCGTCCTCCGCTTCCCCAGACCCCTCGCATTCGCTGCCGTCATCGCCCTCGCCCACGCTCCCCTCTTCCGCTTCCCCGTCCTCCTCGCTACCTTCCTCGACATCAGACCCCGCGAACGTGACCGCCTTCTTCGGCGTACCGTCCCCGAGGACCCTGGGCTTCGCAATAGCAGGGGCAGCCTTCGCGGCGCCACGCCGATCATCCCCACCCTCAACCTCGGCCTCGGCTTTCCTGCCCTCCTTTGGGCCCACAATCCCGATCGTGTCTTTGTAGATGAGGTTAGCGCCCTCCCCGCGGCTCAGCACGCCCACATCGCGCTCCGGGTCGAACACTTCGTTCAACGTCCGGGGGATGTACGACCGCATGAACACCGCGTCATCGCTCGCCTTCGCCTCGCCGTCCGCGGCCTCGGGCGTGTCCATCCACTCGCGCAAGACTGTGGCTTCTTTCTCCTCGTCTTTGTCTGTGTCGTCAGGGTCAAGACGTTCGCGCGTGACGAACTCGAAAGCGCGGCGGAGCCCGACAGTGCGGACGCCGCGCTTCGAGAAGAAGTCCTCGATATTGTGCAGGTCTGAGCGAAGGAAATCGAATGCGTGTGGGTGGTCTTGCTCGACGGACTGGGAGACGTCGATGATGTGCAGGTGACCACGGGGTGATGAGGGTGGCTGCTCTTCTGTGGCAGGCTCATCTGCTTCGCCGGGGGTATCAGAACACTGTCCAGGAGGGGTGTCGTCGATGTGGTAGAGAATGTTGTACTCCGAGAGGTCGGCGTGCACGAGCTTGCATTCTGTGAAGATCTTGCGGGTCATGAGCATGAGCTCGACGTAGAGATCGGGGAATACGGCTTCTGGGATGTCTGCGTCTTTCAGGCGCGGAGAAGCCCTGCGGTCGACGGTGAAAACCTCCGTTTTAGAAATAGCCAAGAACGTACCATCCGTCCTTGTCCCCAACAAACGTCATGACAAGGACATTCTCTCGAACCTCTACAGGTTCAGGGCACCGAATGCCCGCTGTGCGGAGTCGCTTTAGATTCCGCATCTCCTTCTCTGCCCAGACTCGGACCATCTTGCGGGGATTATGACGACTGTAATCCTGATAGTTACACTGGTGCAGAGTTTTCATGACAGCGCCATTCCTTACCTGTAACCTCTCCGGAAACGAAATTCACCCGAAACATAGCGGTCCCTATCCTTGAACACGAGGATAGAAGTCTTGTATATCTTCAGAGCAAGGTGCTTGTACTCTGGAGTGAGTGCGTGATAGACATTGGCCTGGCAGCAAAACATCGGCTTTAGGAAGCATCATGACAGACCTCAACCACTCACCTCCTTCCCGGTGCTAACACAGCCGTTGACCTCGTATATGAGACCTCGTCCGATCATCTTGAACAGTATGATCCTTGTGCGTGGGTCTAGCACCTGCTCGCTGGTCGCGCGATCGCTCTTGTCCTTCATATTCGCAGTAGCGGAAGGGCCCTTCCGGTTTACGCCTACACCCAGGTCATAACGTATATCCAGATTCCGAAGACGGGAGGAATATTTTGACAAAGCTTGGAGCTGATTCTCAGTCTTGTCTCTAGCATGTTGTTGTTGCTGCTGTGAGGGTTGAGTGCTTGTCGGTTTGGGAGGATGGGGCCGGTTAACGGCAGGGAGGGAAGCTACTGCAGCCTTGGAGTTCAGGGCGGAGGCGACGCCTTGCGCCTCACCGGTACGAACTGCAACATGCTGGCGTATACGATTGTACTGTTTCGTGAAGTCTGCATGGGCGGTTCGTTCGGCTGGGCTAGATGGGCCAACGGGAATACGCACCTCCTTCGGCGATTTCCCAGTCCTCGTCCTCTGCGCGAAGCATCTGAAACGCTTCCGCCTCTAGAGCATCCTCCTCCTCCTGGAATTCATCCGGTTCGCTCTCATCTTCTGAGCTGCCCGACGACCACTCTAGTAGCCCCTCGTCGTCGATGAATGAGTGCCCTCGTCGAGGATTTGAGGCAGCTGTGGAGTCATCTCCTGGGGCGTCGTCAAATTGACCAGCCTCCACGATTTCTTGCGCTGCAAATGCAGCAGTATTAGGCATGATTTATGGTGCGCGAGGGCAGTATTAAGGAATCAGGAGTACTCGGGAAAGTGGGTGCGAAGAGCTTGATCAAAGCCAGAGAAAATCATGATCACGCCGGTAATCTAATCTGTAACCCTCAACGAGCTAATCTAATCTACAGCAAGCTCAGACCTCTCCTCTCACCTGCCCATAACGGTCCTTCGGTGTTGTAGCCTTCTTCCACGTTGTCTCCGTTCGCATTCGTAGACCCTCTTCATACCTCCACGACTTCATTCAACAAGCATCAAGAAAATCGATCCACGGGACGACTGGAACGACCGGATTATGACAACTGCGGTGCGGCAGAGAGTGCCTTTCCGATTCTCAGAGGACGGAAACTTGGAGGGGCGTACTCTGGACGAGCAAGGTGAGTGTGAGTTCTCTTAAGCGTACCACTGTTTCTCAAACTTTGGTCCAGAACAAGAAGAGGTGATAGACCGCTTGCGTAAACAGAACGAGGACTCTGACACCATTTACTACACGGGCCTCCAAGTCCTCATCGGCCTCTCGCTAGTGATGTAGGTTCGCAATTCTTATCTGCTTTGAACGATGCTCACACGATGGCGCCCAAGTCATGGCGTCTTTGCATTCAGCTCAACGAGGCTGTCTCCTCTGGCTCCCCTTTTCCCAAATCTATCCTCAGAGCCAGTCCCTTTCGCCAATGGGCTCCTGCTCCTGCAATTTCTAGTGCATGCGAACCTTATCGTATACTGTCTTCCACCAAAGCATCATTTACGGCTGAAGATTTCAAACATCCGGCTCACCGGGCTACCACGTTCCTTGTCTCTCCCGCTACCGCTCTCGCATCCTGTCTCAATCATCCTACCCATGGTCGCACCTGTATACTCTATTTCTATTGGACGTGAAAGAGTCGACATATTATGGTGGAGTACCACAGGATTCTTGACAGTAGTCATTGCGCTGACGACGAAGTGGATGAAGGACGCAGAGAAGGATGTTGAGGAGCTAGAGAAGTTGCGATACAGGTCGCGTGGTGCATGACTCTACTTTGTATGTATGAGTAGTTTTCCCACATTTCTCTCGCTGTGCGATGTATGCATTGCTGTGTTTCCTACACGGAGCGTCCCGGCGAGTAGAAGTGTGACTGCGAGCTGAGTATAGAAGTAAGTATAGGCGGCCAAGGATTTGAGCCCGACAAGCGCCGACGCCATGCCGTCCACGAGTCGTGCTTTGGCTCGTTTCTTCCACATCGCGTCCTGCTTCGTAGACCTACCGGCACCATGTCCACGAGTCTCGCTGCTCGAATACAGCCCTTCCTCCCCTCCTTAACGCGTTCAGTTGTGAATAGGTCCTTACAGCGTTCAGTGCCCCCTGCTCGTCGTATGTTGCCTCTCCGTCCAGCTTGCGGACACGTCCACGCTGACCTTTGACGAATCCAGTTGGAATTAGAACGCCAGAGGCCTTCCTCAAGGCCATAGGGCGCTCTTGCGAAACCAAGCTTACCGGTGTCCAGTCGTGGAGTCAACTATGGCAGACCGATGGCTTCCAGCTTAAGAAGGCGGGACTTGGCGTGCGGGACCGCAGGTATGTATCCTTCCTTCCCTCGTATCATGCCCTACCACGAATTTCTGGGGAATAATACGTGTTCTGTGTGCAAGGTATATTCTATGGAGCATGGAGATGTTCCGTCAAGGCGAAGACCCTGCGGAGTTTGCGCATCGGGCGAAGCCAGCGAAGAAAATCCGTGGGTATGTGTCTCGGCCGTTGCTGCGGATATAACACGTATTCACCAACAAAATCTCTGCTAGTCGTGGTCCGTCTGTCCAGAACGGGAAGCGATTGCGTTCGAGAAGACAGCAATCATGACATGTTTGCTACACTCCACCAACGCTCTGCATGTAGCGTGGACCACATCCTGTATGCGTATATTTCATTTCGTTAATCACTGCATGCATGCATTGCGGCCTCACTACCTCTCACTTCACTTCCAATGCATGGCTATGTGGCGCACGCGCATTCTCGTAGTGGAGCTTTGCGTTCGAATGCCAAAAAGCTCCGATACGGGGAATCGAACCCCGAGCTACCGCGTGAAAGGCGGTAATGTTAGCCGTTACACCATATCGGACTGCCTTGTGTAGTCAGGGTTGTGTATCCATCTGTGTCTGTGTGTCCTTTCCATATCGCGTAATTCCGAACGATTCGGGATGGCGGTTGCCCGATCCCCTTTGTGAACCCTATTCGAAGTGGGCGAGTGGCGTGCTAATCCAATTCAGTCCAGGCCCAGACAGCGGGGAGATATCTGACAGCCAACCAGGTCTCAGCATTTGCTGTGTGCCACTGCGCGTGGCCCAAGGTTTAATGTTCGCTGCTCGTGACGTTGCAACGTGCGGACAAAGCGACAACAATTTGAACAAAGCTTGCAGCTTGGTCCTCCCTCTGGACCACTGATGACGACGACAAAAAGGAACGCGAGTGGCACCAGAAGAAACGCGGCACAGATCAGCACGCGATCGACTCCCTTGTTCCAGAATGCAACCCGCTTTGCACCGACGGTGACAATAGCTTTGGTCCTCCCAGTGGCCCTTGCAATGCCCTCCTCGCGAACAGCCGACGCGTTTCGTTACCGCGCAATCTACCTTTGTCCTCGTTCCTCTTCCTCCTATAAATGCGCCTCTCGTCGCGTCCTGTCCCGCCACTTACCACCAGCCACCGCGCCGCATTGTCCGTCCACACACTCGCGTCCACCTCTTCTCGCCTTACACACTACCTCCCGCTTCACCACCCCCTCTACACACCATGCCTTCCGTGCGCCTTGCTCGCAACTCTTCTGCCGTCCTCGATTCCAACTTGCAGTGGCTTGCCGCTGAAGCACCGCAGTTCCACACCCAGCCCAGCTCGTCCTATTATACTTCCGCGCAGGACTCCGACGACGACGCCAGCGGGACTGACGACGACGCGTCAGGATCCGATTCGGACGACGACCCCTACCACCCCTACAACGTCGACGAGCCCCAGAGGAAGTGGGTCTCCAACGGCCAGTACGTCTACGACGCGGAGCAGCTGCAGGATGGCTTGTAAGTGATCCATCGCTATCGTTCTCCGTTCCTTTGTCTTGTGCGATCAGATTCACTCACTGCGTACATATTGCTTTGTAGCCACGCGCCGGAACACGCCGACGTGCTCGTTCTCGACGACGCCCCGTTCGTGCCGAAGGTCGAGGACAAAGAACCCCTCCTCCATCTCGATCCCGCCTTGAACTTCACCTCGCAGTCCAGCCAGTTCCTTCCCGCTTCCAGCCAGTTCCTTCCCGCTTCCAGCCCCCCACCGCAAACGGTCTCCCCACTCGACGTTAGCAGGCCTTTGCCCGCCGTTTTCGAAGCTGCCCCCCTCCCCGCTTCTCGCACATGCACCCATGCAGCGCGCCGCTCTCACCCCTCCCGCCCGGTGCCCATTCGCTCCTCCGCGCGGGCCAAGATGGTGAAGCGCGAGCCCTCCGAGGAGCCCGACGCCGAGGGCGACGACGACTTCTTCCTCGAGAGCGACGCCGACTCTGAGGACGACTACGTCGACCCCATCGCAACCCGCCGCAAGTCCAAGAAGTCCCGCCGCCGCGGTGCATCGGGCACGACCCGCTACCGCAACCGCCTCTCCTCCTCGCCTTACCCGTCCTCCGCGCGCTCGTCCTCCGCAGCCTCCTGCGTATCCGGCAGCACCAGCACGACCAACACCCGCCCCGGGTCGCGCAACCGGCAGGTGTTCGACGAGCCCCCGCCGCGCCGCGGCGAGGGGTGGACGAAGACGGGGCCCGATGCGTGGCAGTGCCGGTGGTGCGACCACATCCAGGGGAACAAGCGTGCGCCAGACATGGAGCGGCACATCCTCTCGCACTTCCGCGACCAGCAGCAGACTCAGTGGGTGTGCTGCGGGGTGCCCATGCACGACGCCGACGCATACGGCGTCAACGCGGAGCGCGGCGCGTGGGTGTTCAAGGGGCAGGTCATGGTCGGCGGGTGCCACGAGAGCTTCAGCCGCATGGACGCGCTGAAGCGCCACTGGAACAACCCCAACGTGCCGTGCAACGGGAGTACCGCATACTCGCGCCCCGAGGACGATTGAACGCATGGCGTGTGAGGGGTTTAGGACCCGAAGTTGACGACCAAGATGCCTTAGACGACCTGTTATGTCTTTGTGAGTTACATGTAGTTCTGCTTCGCGAGTACCAGAGCACTGACCAAATGCTATAGTCTAGATTCGGATTCCGTCATGAAAACTCGACCATCACTACCGTATACCCTGTATTACGCAGTCTTTCGTTGTACGCACCTGGGCGGCAGCGTAGGCCTGGGCAGACGGACACTCGGACGATCGTGTATCATATCCTATCTGACCCTCTCCCGATTCCCAGTTCCCCAACCCCCTATTCTGTCATCATATGCATCAACTGTATCGCTTCAAACTCCATGTTTCGCTATAGCATATCACTCTCTTGTATCTTCTTGTTTTTCGGCACAACAATTGTATCCGTTCCCGGTCTTGCAGTCCACTGTCCACTCCGTTTCATCTTTTGCACAAGCGCCAGGTTTAGTAGCACGTTGCCTGAGGTCGCGGGAGCAATTCGTATAAGATCTTCCATACAGCGCGACAACACCAGGGTCTGAGAGGACCCCTGACAATTCACCAAAATCCCTGATCCCTTTTCTGAAAATCGTCTCCGATTTGTCCGACAGATCAGGCCCCAGTTTGGGGCCAATTTGGCCGGATTAAATCAGGCCTTTCGGTCTCGAGCCACCGTTCGTCCGGACGATGGGATGAGGCGTCCAGGACCTCCATTTTGTCTGGATTCAAGGGAATCAGGCCCATTTTCGCCTCATCCTTGTTACCTGGGGCGAAAATCATGCCCGTAGGCCGCATTTGACTGGCTAAGATAGCTCAGTGATACCAGGATATGAGGGACGGGCACGATGGGAGACTTGGGTGTCACTTGAAAGCTTGTCGAGCGCCGGTCAGCTGCTAGCGCCTATGTCGGTCCACGCCGACCGCCGTTTGTTACCCCCCTTCAAGCACACTTTAGCTGGGATCTAGTCTCCCAAACGCTGGACTATAAAAATGACAGATGGCGGTTCTAGTTGGGCGGTGCTGACCGCCTCCGATTGGCCTCCGGAACTGGAACCGGATCAGACATCTTCCCATCTCAGGCCATAATGACCGGATTTTGGGACCAGGCTGTTTGGCCAAATGTCAGGACAAAAATCAGGCAGGGGCCCTCCAAAACGCGATTTTTGTCCGGATTAGGCATCAGGGATTTGGGTGGATTGTCAGGGGTCCTGGTCTGAGTCCATTTTGTGCTACAATAGGCGGGGACGTACAATAGCCATGGCATCGTGGGATAGTGTTTCGGCTTGACAAGATGACGGCCGACAAGGTCGGAAAATTAGCGGTAGGCTATGCAGCATCTTCGCTGAGCAGAACATATTCGCGAACAGACTCGCCGAATTTGATGACTAGAAGAGTTAGGGTAAGGTCCAGGGGCAGACAAAGGATTTAAGTTAGGCATCACCATCGCCGAGCATGAGTTCGAAGTACCGGGACGTCGGGATTGGAGAGTCGTTGACGATGGTTCCATTAGTAGACTCTAGGTCGATTATAAAAGGCCTAGAAACGCAATGCAACGAAGAGTTCGAATGGTCAAGAGAGGAATTCTTCGTCGGATTTGGCAAGGGCACTCACTTGATGGCGGACTTTACATCACCGAACTCGTTCTTCTCTTGCACTTGGCGGTCTGGGAGGGATTCTATCAACACGAGTGCGATACAGACGCAGGATACATTAATACACACATTGGATGGCGGCGTGTTGTTTTGAACAGGATGGGTGGTCGATGGGTATGTCTACCACAGCCTTGTCCCTCCCTATGAGATATGCGCTCTGGCGTTGAATGTGTAGCAAATCTAGCCACACCGAACGTCGAGAACAGAAGATTTAGAGACGCGAAGTTGAAAAAGAAAACTCAACGTGAAAAAAACGTACCGACTTGTTCCTTCCCCTTGAACACATACAACCTCCACCCAACCGTAGGCTTCCTTGCCTCTGGGGGCTCGTGGTACTTCAAAACGGTCTTCGTGCCATCTCCGTGCTGTACCGTCTTCGTCGCCGCGGCGAGGAGACCCGAGTTACCAAAGTTCGGTTTCGCCTTGTCCTCTGCGGCCTCGGAACGCGACCTGGAACACGAACGTGACTCTGGCTTGGACGAGCGTGGACGCGGGGAAGCCGAGCGGCGAGAAGGTCCAGCACGCCTGTCGTCGCGGTCTCGATCTTGTCGGCGGTCGTCGACCCCGTCACGCCGCCTGTCATCGCCGCGGTCGCGCCC
Source organism: Ganoderma sinense ZZ0214-1 (assembly GCA_002760635.1). Taxonomy (NCBI): domain Eukaryota; kingdom Fungi; phylum Basidiomycota; class Agaricomycetes; order Polyporales; family Polyporaceae; genus Ganoderma; species Ganoderma sinense. The sequence continues at coordinate 648,216 of AYKW01000069.1, forward strand.
TCTGCCATAACCTCCATCCCCGTCTCTGTCTCTGCCCCCATTGCGGTACCGGTTACCGTCTCGCTCCCCCCTGCCGTCCCAGCCTCCAGCTCTGTCTTCGCCATTCCATCTAGAACTAGATGGTTCGCCTCCGCCTCTGCGGTACTCGCGTTCAGAGTCGCGTCGAGAGCCGCCGCGGTAGTCGTCGTCATCCTTGCGGGAGTAGCGATCTCGACGGTCATCCCGGAAACGTGTTGGCTCGCCTTGGCCGTCTCGTCTAGGGGAATCCATCGGCATAGCGCAAGTAAAGACAAACGAGAGAAATACGAGAAGGAAAGGTTGAGCAAAGGTGCAGTGGCTGAAGCGGTGAACGGTGTTGGTGTCGGCGCGTGCCGCCTCGCTGTGGGTAACAAGCGCCCATAAAGGATGGGTCGAGAGTGCCAGTGCCACAGTTCTGAGACAACCTCCGGTTCAACTCGGACTCCGACCTGCATACGATACCCTGGCCAACCTTCTACCTAGTACATACACTGGGAACTTTCACCTCACGTCAATACCCTCTTTCCGAGCCAACTCTAGCCTACTATGGCCTTGCGATTCAGGACGTATCGGTGTCGGAGAGCACCAGCGATAACGCACACTCTTGTCGATGTTGGTGAGTTCTCCCGTATAAAAATTCACCCATAATGCCTCCAGGGTGTGTAAGACAATGAGATTGCGATTTTACAGGAACTTTGCACTCGTCTCTACGGAGGGAAGACTTGTCCGGTAAGTCAGCCAATCAGTTATGCACGTTCTCGACAGTGTTATACTACATGCATGCGCAATTGACCAGGGGAGTCTTTTGCAGTACGCTAAGATGTGTCAAGGTACAAATACAGCGCGGCACGGAGCCAGGGGTATCACAACCCGCCGCTTGGCGGTTCCCATGATCATTCCCAAGACATCATCAAGAACGTCCAACGGTCGTAAGTAGCAAGAAAAAGATGGGGGTGAAGCGATCACCCAGGATCACCCCCACCCCAAGGCTTAAGTGCAGAAAATCGTACCGAGGTTGATGCCCTCGTACGGACCGAGGTGGTTGAAGATGTTACCCTCGACGATGTTCGGGACGGTCTTGATCGTGCACTTCTCGTCCGACGAGTCGTCATCGCCGCTGCACGATACCGCATTGCCGGGGGAGACGATGTGGATCTCCCCATGCGGGTGCTTGAAGCCGAGGAAGCGGCCGGGGACAATGGGGACCAGGTCGTGCTCGTTGTTAATGCGGACAAAATCCGAGACCTGCGTGTAGATGGTGAGTGTCGTACCTAATCAACATGGGACTGAACCACACGGGTGGCATACCTTTGAATCGAAGAGGGCCGCATACTCCGAGTTGCCGACTCGTGGGGTGCCGTAAGTGACGGACTTGATGTGGACCGACGAGGGCAAGTTGAGGGTGAAGAACAGCGAGTCCAGCTGGGCCAGTGCGCCTCCAAGCGAGTGACCGATCTAAAAAGGACAGTGTACAAGTGAGTATGTTGGGTCGCCGATGGGATGAGCACCAGGTCTAGAGAAAAGACTGAAGCACTCACCGTAATGACCTGCGTAGCGCCAGTTTTCGAAATCAGCGTCTTGACCTCCGCCAGAATCTGCGAGGCGGTCTTCGCGTGCTCGTCGAGGAAACCGTTATGCGCTTTGACATTCGAACTTACGCCGGGGAACAGCTTGGTGTCCAGGTCCTGGAGAAAGAAGACGGCGTCTGTGAGATCAGACTTGCTGTGAACCGCCCGATGCCGATTGAGTACGCTCCCTTTCCCAACTTCGTCCATCTGAGAAGACTCACAGCGCAACAGGATCGGTGCCCTCGTGGCCAACAACGATAGATTTCTGGTCCGGCCAAAATCCGACAAAGACTGCAAGGCAATAGGAAGGCCGTCTCGGTCAACCTAGACTGGACATGAAACACGCGCCGTGGCGGCCATCTCGCCGATGTTGGGGACAAAACCACTCACAAGTCTGGATCGCGTTTCCGTCACCACCAACCAGCGATGGTTGGAACGTCGGGTTGGCCTTGCAGGCCTCTCCACAGCTCCAGTTTTTGAGCTTGTCGGCGCCGCAATACGTTGCACGTGCGAACTGGGTGAAGGGCGCGAAGCCCGAGAGCGTCGATGACGACAGGGCCGAAATGGACCGCTTCGAGGAGGTGGGGGCGGCGAACGAGGAGGAGGCCAAGGCCAGGACGGCGACAGCAGTGGTATAGAAGCGCATGTCGGTCGTCGGCGGGGGTATGACTAGGAAAGCCGGGCGATACGAGCCAGGGTATACGGCGTCAAGCCGGTGGTCCTTGTTGCAGGCCTCCCCCGGAGTCAGCCAAGAGAGCGGGCGAGGTACTGCGACGACGAGACGACGAGACGAGGATCCCACCAGTAGACCCAAGTTATTATAAGGCAGCACACCAGGTGCAGCGATCGAAATTCAAGGAGGAGCAGAGATCGGGAAGACGCCCTGCTAGTGAGGGAGAGCCGAGCACGCGACCAGCGAAAGCGCAAGGTCAGATCGCCAAGGGGAGGATCGCGGGGTGCTAGTGGAAGGGGGAGCTACTTGTCCTGGGGTCGGGTCGCCCAGGACGTGCGGAATAAGTATAGCATAGCTCGGACATCACGCTATCGCGGCAGCAGGTTGGCCGGATTCAAATTCTAGAGGAAGATGACTGGAAGATGGCTTGGGGACTCCCACAACCAGAGCTCATGGCGACGGCGAAAAGGCTGCGAGGCCGACATTCAAGGAATTGAACATCCCCCATAGGCAAGCAGTGCGCTTCGGACGCTGATACGCTGCACTGGTCGCCAGGTCGCTCGGCGCACCGCAGTTTGAACTTGTGTCAGAGTGGACTTCCTACCGTATACGGCGTCTTCGGGTTCTGAAACTCGTATGTGCAATGCCTCTTGCGACACCGTGCGGTTTCGAGAGCCGACCGCTGGCCTCGGCTGGCACCATTCGCCGATGCGTTGCATTCTGTTGCGTGTTGAATGTATGCGAATCAGTTTGGTTCGCGGCAGAAGTGTGAGCAGCGGTCCCGACAACACGGAAGGGTGCAACCGTGAGTTCAGCCGAAGGAACATCCGTTTACCATTTTAATGGCACCGCTAGGGGGATCTGTTGGCAGCGACCATACGGTGTCTGCGGTCACGACGCTTCGCGACGCCGTGAGAACTGGAGTGCAAGCATAAAGAAACGCATTAGAAATCCGTTCGCAGTCTATCATTTTTGGATACACTTCTCGATGATGTCCAAGCAGGCGGAATCTCATATTTCATTCACTGCATGTCAGAGGCGGATAGGGCGACCTCGTGCACACGGCATAGTCACACCCCTTTACCATTTCAAGTAGACTCTCCGCGCCTATCTACGGCTAGCGGTGCCAACGTCGCGTAGACCAACGTAGACGAACCCCTTGACCACGGAATGTAAGCTGCCCACTTGTCTACAAGCAGGCGGTCCCCCAACTCTCATACGAGGACCTTTCAAACACTGTCCGTGTTGACGCAAAAAGTGACCAGAGAGGGTCTTATGAATCCACACCCATATTCCGAGGGACTGAGGAATTTTTATGTTTGAACTGCTGCCTGCATCTCTCGCGCCGGGGTCAGGACAATTTACCTCCCTCAGAACAACTCCGCTGCTGGTATCTCGTCTCTCATGGTAGAGGAAATACTTTGCGAGCCAGACTTTCACTAATTTAAACCTCCCCGCAGTCCTTCGCCTGCACCCCGGCCTGCGGTACAAGTACACCAGTACCCGACTACCTGCCCTCAGGTCCCGTAGTTGAGCATAGTCGGGCACGATGCCTATGTCGTGTAGATGGGGGAGGAGAATACACGACGTATCCGGCCATACACCACCCTTCGTCTACGCAACGTAAGCGGGCTCGACTACGTGCGCCACGCGACGTATCCGGACGTAGACGCCTTCGCCGTATCGGGCTCTGACATGCAGTGATTGGACATTCCTGGAGCTTGGGTTTTGCCTGAGATACAAACATGTTTTGGAAATGAAGCATTTCCCTGACATTTCCTGACCACTTTCCACTGACTCATAAAGAAATGTTTTAAGTCCAGATCATGTCTGGATCTTGGATACATTCAGCTGCCTTATTGAGCCATCGTGAACTCTGGAAATGCATCATGAAAGGCAGAGTTTCGCGGGCTTGGATATAGCCGAGAAGTGCATCCAAAAACAATAGACTGCCAATGGGTTTCTAATCCATTTCTTTGTGCGGGAATTAGACGCTTGCACGTCGTGAGATACAGTGCAGATACGGGCCCAGTACGGGCCACATGATGCGTGTGCAAGACGTGGATTGATTGCGTTGATGATGCCTTTGATCATGGAGCCCCGCACGTCGCACAACCGTGCCCCACTAGGCTGTGCTGCCTCTGCACAAAAATAGAAGGTATAGTGGTTCGCAGTGCATTCTGTTCGCTTGGCCATATTTTGGTAAACCATCGAGGGCAAACAGGGTGCTCAAGCCAAGTTCAACTGCTGCTCGATACCCATGGACTTTAGGCGTCCGGACCTGGCATTAATCGTCAACCTTCTTTGGCCACATTCCCCGTTGCTTGACCGCAATGAGTACAGTATGCAGTGGATCCCGCATCACGGCAAAACACCCAAAATGAGCCGAGGAAAAGTAGAATCGCCAGCTCTCAACAGGAAATATATTTTGATGAGCCATGCAGCACTCATGGGCCGTGGCATAACCATGCTGACATTCACCGTTTATGTTTCTTTCCCCGAGGGGATCGTATATATGCCAGGGAAACACACGGAACGATTATGAATTGATTCCCACAAAATCGCCCGTAGTCGCAGCGTGCAAAAACACATCGGCCACGTTGTTATGCCCCATCACTTCTCCGGATTCCCCGGACCGCTCCCGGTGGCCCGTCTCCGCCGTTTCCATATCAGACTATACCGACGGGCGTTGAGTAGCGCATATCAGAACCGCGGCCCCCGCATGTCGTAATCGGCACAGACAAACCCGAGGTGTCGAAGCAACAATCCGAGGACGAACTGGGTGCGGCGGAGTCCACTGCGGCGGGTGCTGTTAATTAAGAGGGCTAGGCCACGACATGTACGTATACATAAAATGCACCCGGCTCAGTCTTGCCATAGACTTGTGGGCGTCGATGTCACACGCGAGACGGTCCTGCCGTGGAATCCATGAAACACAGCTCATGTTGAGATGTGGCATTGATGGTCGAAAAAATCTTAGGCGGACATCAGACGAAGCCCATGGAAGTGAGATACATTGACGTCCAAGCGCAGCCCGCCGGTGGCCAAATCGTCAGAGAAGGTGGGTAGAGGGTCTTCGAGCGCCGTTGGACTATCCTTCTCGCTCGCCACGCGCGGGATGCAGGCTCAGATCTGACGTCAGCCGCGGCGAAGACGACTTCGTGGGACAGCTGCCATCGTATGTTCGACATTCCAACCCCGCCCGCGACGACGCTGCCGTGCGCGGTGCCGGCCACAACGCCTCGGCCTGCAGAAGCTGCAAATGCACCGGGGGCTACGCGGCGGGCGTGAACATTCGAGGCCCAGCAGTCGAGGGTGCCGAGCTCTGTTGGAGCCCCGCGACAATACATGCCCCGAGCCTTGTTGCGCGGCTTGCCGAGGAAGTCGAAGAATTCGAAGGCGTTGGAGCGAAGCGCAATAAAGACATACAAGTCATGAGCGATCCACGCCCGTCCTACTGTCGCCGCGGGGGCCCCTTCGCACGGTTATTCTGTTGCGCGACATACATACGCGGGCGTCCCACACCCACTCGCGCGCCATATCGAGCACCTTGTGACTCCCAGCCGCGGAATGGCAGTCCTCGCGCGGGTCGTGGACCGTCGTGCATTACGTCCCAACACTGCGCACGGCCGGGGTCCTCCCACACGGGGTCCGAGACGGCGGTACTCTCTCATTAACGGACGAGGAATCTTGATCGCCGTAGATTGCGTTCCGCTCCGCCCGCCTTCTCCCCGCAGATACGATGACGAGCGACAGCGATTGGAGAACGGGCCCTACCTTTGCTGGCGATTCGATTGTTCTTTGCACTTGTCTGGACTAGCAGATCGAATGAAGGCTTCTGAGCAGAGTTAGGATGGGAAGGTCGACCCCGGCGCCTCGTTCCAAGCTAGCATACCGAGCGCGTAACGCTCCAAACTTCTTGGATGACACCAGACGGAGTCCGACGTTCGAGGCGGAGCGGGGGGGCAGCTGGATCAAGGACGAGAGCTGCGAAGATTCAGCGGGGAAAGTTCTAATACAGAGCGGAAGAGGCTGGGGAGCTTACGAGTGAGAAAAACATGCACAGAATGTTCATATGCGTCGACCGACTCGGACATATCGTTCGGTGCGGGAGACGCTTCGGGCGTTCTAAACGTGACGTTGACGTGGCCGACATGCATGGAACGCGAAGATCTCGCGCGAGGGTCAACGTCTGCAGGAATTGAGCAGCGGCTTGCATTTGATGAAGAGGGACGTGTTCCGAAGGAAAGCCATCAGGAGGGCGAGAAAGAAAGCATCTTACCGCGGATGGGGCAGGGAAGGTGAGAACGCGGGTCGAAGCGGGAACTGGGGAGGCAGAAGATGACAGGCCTGGAGTGCTGAAAGTCGCTAGACCATCCAGAGGAAGTCGAAGGGTCTGGGATGGACCGCGCGCTCCCACCGTGTTTTGATAGACGGTTCCCGTTGCCGAACGAGAACAGCGAATATTCTCCGCGAACGAATGGGCAGGCGGGAAAGTCGGCAAGCGCGAGCCACGGTGCCATGCTCATGTCGGCATAACCTTACTCGCGCGCGCGACCAATCACAAGCTCACCGTGCCGGGCAGTGGCCATAGATTGAACGTTGAATAGAGAAGTGGAGCCGGCGCGTCAGTGACGTGAAACTCTGGATAACGGCTGGGGGGCTTAGGCCTTAGGCTCGAGCTGGAGGGCTGCGTGCGGGGGCTTTAGGGAAGCAGGAGCCAAGAGCGGATACGTGACGGGTGCGAGGGATGGAAAGAGAGCAGGAGTGCGTGCGCGACGTCAGGTGGGGTGTGGGAGACGAGAGGGCCGGCAGGAGCCGCAGATTGGAGCGCGAGATGGATGGAGAGAAGTCTGGGAGCAGGGTCTGGACAAGCTCAAGCTGCGGGTGGTGGGGAACGGGGAGAGAGAGTCGCACGGTGACATTGACCGTGTCACGGCCCACGACATGCCAGTGGGGGGCACAAGATAGAGACGAACCGGATATGCCCCATCGATCGCGAGAAGCCGGGCAAAATTTTCAGCCAGAAGAAGGTTCTCAGAAGAGAGTTAATGGGATTCGGATTCGAGTTCGAGCGAAGCCACTCTTGACCAGGCGGATCTCGGTTCGGCCCGCGGAGAGCGTCAGCCGCAGACTGGGACGCTGCCCCACCAGGCAAGGCCTCGTGGGACGGAGCGGGGTGCGTGGAGGGGTGGCCGCTGCAAAGACAGGCTGCGAGTGGTCGCGGGCGGGAGAAGGGGAGGGAGGCAAAGTGAGGGAAGTTTAAAACATGGGCGGGTGGAGGGAGGAGGAGAACAGCGCGGGACGCTTCCCCGCCGCTTCCGAGGGTTAATTGCGTTACATAATAGCATCTGGAAAATGAAGAAACTAACCCGAACGAAACGAGTGTGTGTATTCAAATATGGACATCGCTTCCTTCTCGCCGGCCAGATGTTATTTATCCAATCGCAACGGTCCACCCCCGCTCCGTCTTGTCTCTGTTCTCTCCCAGTCCACACCCAGCCCCGGGCCCCCCGACGCGCACCCACCGCCCCCGCCAGCCCGCCCCCCGAGCATATGCGCTGCTAACCCCTTCTTACAGCACCCGGGCCCTGCGCTTCCTCCTCCCACCCCCACTCGTCACTTTATTGCCCGGCGGGTGCTGTACAAAACGCTAAACTCGATTCAGAACCTTCGCCGCCTTCTTATTTCCCTCTTTCGACATGTCCGGCGGTCTCCACTATCCTCTCTCCAGCAATCGCACCGCCTACGCATCCACCGACCACTCTCAGACATACCCATCGGCCCCGGCCAACCCCCAATACCAATATTCGTATCCCACTAGAAGCGCGGCGTTCGACACTAATCATCATGGGAGGATAGACGCGCCTGGAACGTCATCATCGCTCTCTGGTATGTTCCATCATGCCGACCACGATCCGCAGCAGCAGTACGCTCGCCCGGCACATCCGCCCGACGCGTATTCACACCCCCAAAGTCACGGACAGCAAAGGGAGCACGTATGGCAGTACCCACATCCAGTCGCGGACGCCCCGCGAGCGCGCTTTGACCATCCTAGCCTCGACACCGGTCTCGCGAGGGAATACCAGAGCTCCATAGCCCACGCGTCCGTCGGGAGCACCTCCCACGGGCACAATATCCTGGCAAACCCATCCCCCACCTCTCACAGGCCAACCGCGTCGGCGTCCGGAACGGGCCGCTCGCGACGAGAGAAGCCTCGCCTCGAGTTGGCACCGGACCAGCCTCTGACTACCCAGGGGAAGGCCCGGACTCGTGTGTACGTCGCATGCGTCCAGTGGTGAGTTTCCCTCGCTATATGCGCCATCGCATGGGTTGCTTACGCCTTGCAACCACATAGCCGAGGCAGAAAAATTCGCTGCGATGGAGCGAAACCTATCTGCCACAACTGCAGCCGCAGAACTGAGAACCCCCACATTTGCACGTACGACGCCGCGCCCAAGCGACGTGGTCCGGACAAAGTCCCTGGAGCACGCCAGCGCTCTGCAGGGAGCACTGGTGATAAGCCTCCAAGGCGGCGAAGGCGTCCGCAAACTCAAGATGGTACCGATCAGCTATTCGCAGCTTCTCAGAGCGTCCCTGTGAGCCCAGCGGACGCAAAGTCGCATCCGTTCAGCCCGACGGCCCACACCTTCATCGGCGACGCACCTGCTCCCCACCCGGACAACCTGACTATTATCCAGGAGACCGGGCCCGGCCAGTATACTAGACACCGTCAGGGTATGCCTGAGTCCGACCGAGGTTCGATACCGGGAGGCGTTCTGTCCCACTATCCTCACTCGCACTCCCTCGTAGGTTCATCAGCTTCGTTAGCTGATATCAACGCCTCGACTCACCCTGCACACATAGACCCAAGCGGCGGCTTATGAAGTGCTGTCGCTCGGGTCCCCTCTGTCCGATACTCCTCCTGTCACCGTCGGCTATCCTGCAGGCGCTCGCAAACCCCGCGAACCCCCTCTAGGTCTGACCACAGTCGCGAACCACCCGTACGGTTATGATGTCAGGAGCGCAGGGGCAGAGGACGACAAGAGGGTGGCGATCGCAACGGATCCCGGACTCCAATTTACCCGCGAGACGTGGTGGGACGCACTCCTCTTCCTTTACGCGAGCGATGACGGCAGCGGGGTGCCGTTTGACACGTCGCCGACGACACGGCCGGGCGTACGGGAGGCAACCACGGCGAGGGTCACGGCGGATCTTCGCTTCATTTTTCGCGCCTCCCCGCATTGGCTACACTTCATCAACCTCCCGCGGTTCTTCGGTTCTCTCCTCGATCCGCATGCGCGCCACAGCATCCAACCAAGCCTAATCCTTGGTGCGCTCGCGCTTTCTACCTTTTTTCGGAGTCGCGAAGGGGAGCTGGGGTCAAAGGGGAGGGATCGGGCGATGTCATTGAGGGACCAGGCGCAAAGTGCGTTGGAGGCGAGTTTGAATTCGCGATGGATTGATCATGGCCTTGTTCAAGCCGCATGGGTGAGTGGTTATCTCATTTTCCTTGTTGTTGCCGTGAACTGACGGTGGTGCTGATTTTTGCGACTGGTCTTCAAGCTCCTCGCATTCTTTGAAATTTGTGCGCACCCCCTCCATTCAACTGCCCGCGTCCGCTCGTCAATGGACTGGCTTGACTCCCTGCTGCGGAGCCTCAACCTTCTGGCACTAGACGCAGGGAACCCCCTTGCGTCTGTGTTCACTTCCGCTGTTCCTACCGTCCCATCCCGCTCATCGAGGCGACTCCGGCGACCGTCTCCTGCCCGTATACCTTCTTCACAAGCCCAGCGATCGCCTATCGATTCCCAGTCCATGACGGTTCTCGAGTGGACACCTATAGCTCCCCACCCACCTATGACTCTCCCTTCGACCCCACACTTTACTGACGCCCAAATCATCACTGCTCACACGCAACCACCGACCCAAACTTATCCTCCTTCCCATCCCTATGCGGAGACCCAACCTTCGGGCGCCGCGAACTTCTCTTCCTGCCATTGTATCACCTTTACGCTCGGTCATTCCTGGGACATGGTCCAAGAATTCGCACCATTGTGGGACATGACTCCTACGTGGCAGAACGAATGGACGGAGAGTGATATCCGCCGGGAAGAGTGCCGACGCCTCGTCTGGAGCAGCGTCATACTCAGTGCCGGCCATAGCTCGTACACAGCCGCTCGCTCGGAGGACGACGTGCAACAGCTGTACCTAATGGACCCCAGGAACGTGAGTACCGCTCCAATCTTCACCTCAGTAAAATTTCTGACTGTGGGTCGTCATGCTTTTTTCTACCTTTAGTACGCTCTCCTTTTCCCTGGCGAGTCACTTGATCACGTCGACGATGCGCCCGACACGCCGCCGCCGTCGAAAGACTCCGTATGGGCACTTTATATGCGGGCGATGCTCTTGTGGAATAGCTGTATCCGCATCCGCACCGACAGTAGCATACCCGACGCCGACAAGGCGCAATTTGCGCTCTCGGCGTGGGCGGAGATTGACACCATTGAAGACGCGTTGGGAAGGCATACCTGCGGGATCGAGCGATCCTTCCTCTTCCAAGGTCGGGAACTCCTGTTCAAGTAAGTTTTTAAGCCATGTTCTGTTTGAAGTTGGGCGTTGAGCTCAAACTGACTTTGTTTGACCCCTTCTGCCTTCTCGCCGTGTTACTTCTCGTTGTGCTCGGTTCCGTTCTGTTTCGATCGCCGTGGATGCGCATGTATGCGTATTTGATGTGTGATCGACCGGGATTCGGACGACGTACCTCGCCTCCTACTCCGCTCGCGATCCTCAGCGCTCGGATGGTCATTGCCCACGAGTTCCAGCGGTGTTTGCCACAATCTACGCAGTACGTAATCTTCTTTGTCTCCTTCACGACGGGCTGTCGCAGTTGTGGGTGTTCATGGTGTGCTGATGTGTGGGATTGTTGTAGACACGACACCCTGTTGTTCTACCGGCAGAAAGCGGAGGAATGGCGTAAGTGTGTTCGAGCCGCATATTTTCCGGACCTACCTCTCCGCGTTGCTGATCGTCACGTTCTACGCCCATATCCATTCTTCGACTTCTCCCGCGACCGCAATTGGGCGCATTTGCAGTGGCGCATCAGGCTGCTCTTGCTAAACGCCTCGCGCATGCCGACTACGGATCCGTCACTGGCCTCCCCACCGCGGACCTGACCAAACGGCCATTCCTGCTCTTCTGGTTCATGGGCCTCATTGAGAGGTACGTGATCAAGTTGTGTGGGTATAGAGCGCGTGCCTGACTGCGTGTCTCATTTCCTCAACCCTCGCCTCCGTCACCGCTGGTCACGTCGCGGCGACGTGCCTTGGTTCTCTATTACTTGGCCTCTAATTGGACGCGAACTTCTCACGTACATTGTCGGGCTTGCGCATTTAGAGCGTTGACGCTGTGGTCGTACGATCGGTCTCTGGTGTTCGCGCTCGATGTCGCGAAGGCGTTGTCGCAACCAGTAGAATACCTCATGACACTGTGGCCTTGTGCAGGTGCGTTCTTAACGCTCCGTCTGGCACACGGCAACTGTGAGAGCTGATGTGTGCTTCTCTTCGGTTCGCAGAGCAGCGACGTCGGTGGGATGGCCTGCAAGGGAAGCTTAACAATTCTGTTTTTGCGGCTGCTGTTCCTGGCCCTCCCTCCGCTCCCGCTGTGGCCATACCCCAACCACCTCCACCCGTGCTCACCTAAGGCAATCTCCGACCACAATATGACGGCCTATACCATCTCCCATAGGACGTTCACCACGATCAAATGCCGCTCCCGTATTCCGAAGGATACCGTTTCTGGATTTCTGGCCCCTTGCTGTGTTATGACTCGGCTGTGTTTGTAATGCTGTCGCTTTCATGTTTCGCTTTCGCCTACGGATTTCGGATACCCTATACCTTGTGTATTACCCTGTCGGCCTTGCATGCATACCCTACTGCACTTTACCTTGCACAGGAACCGTTGCCTACTAACCCGTCTGTCTTAAGCTATTTCTAGCACACACATGCTGTGCTCCTCTATTTTTCTTGCCTCAAAATAATCTCTCCGCTTTATTCCTCCTCATGCTTTATTCGCCCGGATTTCGGTGGATTGTATTACTAGGACCCACTGCGCTTCAATTTATATCACTAACTGTATCCCGCGTTTCAATCCTGTTGCACGCCTGTTTGTAGTATACAATCAGAACCATACGGTAGTCTTTCAACATGATATACTCACCCTTCCCGGTACTTAGTTTGATTGTTCCGGGGACTTGGCTCGTTCGGTGGTGCGGGAAGGTGATGAGGAGGCCTGAGGGGCGTTTCAGGCGACTCGGATGACGATTCGCGGGCGTCTGGTGGGCTCATCACCGTGTGACGAGCGTCTGTGTATATTTCTGCTCCTAATCGGGCGTGCACCTCTCTCCCTCTTTCTTGTCTCTGTCCACCACCGACGTCTCCTCAGCTCACCGGAACATCCTAGCCACTCCACCATCACCATGGACCGCCCTCCACCCGACCCCGCCCTCCCCCAACATCGTGCCAGGTCCGGCCCGATCGCCCTGACAGTACCAGTCCAAGTCCAAGAAGCATCCGCGAGCGCCACTGCACCTCTCAAGCGCAGTGCATCGGAGGCCTTCGAGGACGCCTCGGACGGCGAGGCGACCCATAAGAAGCTCAAGGACTCTGATGGGGATGCGAAGGGAGAAGATGGTGGACCCAACCCGGACGGTGCTACTCTCGCGGACAGCCTAGAAGAGGAGCTCCAGTGCGGCTGTTGCTCGGCAATCGTGTACCGGCCGGTGGTCGTGAATCCTTGCCAGCATTTCTTTTGCGGAAGGTGTGTGTACACGTTCTGTACTCCGCGCGGTCGGTTGGGTGGGCATGCTGAAGGTGCGGTTGCGGCGCGGTATGTAGTTGCATTACACTCTGGATCAAGGTGTGTATAAGCCGTTTCGGTTTCATGTGTAAAGATGCTGGGAAGCGGCGTGAGGCGTTCCAGCCTTGGCTCTTGGTCGTCGGTCGTCGGTCCTGATGTTCACGCTGACCCCGCATGCTCCGCTATCATGAACTCACACGTTTGCGGCGGCGTGCTGATGGGTGGATGTCGTACAGAACGGCGGTACAAGCTGCCCGGCATGTCGGACCCTATCCACGAGCGTCTCCTTCTCCAGACCGTTGCAGAAAGTGGTCGATACACTCATACGATATGCCCCGGACAAAGCTCGGTCGGTCTCTGAACGCATGCAAGCGGACGCCCTTTACCATCCTGGCGTGCACCTCCGGGTATAATCCGTCCTGTCGTCCTGCAGTCCGCCACGGTGCTCACAGCCGATTGCGTATATAGATCCCAAGCCCGAGAGAAGCCTCTCCGGAACCAGCTTTGCCCTCCGCGAACAGTATTTATGTCAGGCCGTGCCCAAATTGTCTTCAGGGAAACCAATGGGGGTGGAGGTGCCCTCAGCCTATAGTTGACCCTGACGCGGACCCGAATAACGCGTGGTTAGCGGACGACGGGAACCCTCCCGGTCATGGTGTGTGCGGGAATTGGTACGTGACTGTGAATCGACAGAATCAGATATACCTGACCGGCTCTGGCAGCGAGAACATCCTTGCCTTGCAAGCCCCAACGACTACTCGGTGCGATTTCTGTCAAGTTTCCTTCTGTGGCATCAACGTCCCCCAACGATGTGTGGCCTGTCCGTTGGAATCTCAGCAGCCTCAAGGCTTCTCGGATATCGGTGACCTGATCCAATCCGGGGAGGTCTACGAGTGTTTTGACGGTAACACGGTCGAGGTTGATTTGATGCTGGACTACTTGGGCGCGCAAGGTCTTTCCCCGAAGCATATCTACAAGGAGGTATGTCGTCATAATAAGAAGCCACCTCGCTTCTTTAATCATAACCGCCATCATTCCCCAGATTGTCCAGCATATTCAAAATCAACCCCGCCAATTCGCGCTGCTCATCGAACAAGAGATGTTTATGGACGTTCACCCAGTAGCAAGTGGCATCGATCCTGATCCCCGTGCTCCGCGTCGTAGGATTTGCAGGGTCTGCGCGGCGGAGATCCTCCTGTTCGGCCTCCGCGAATGGTGGGTTCGCGAACGTAAGAAGGGCTTTCTCGAGCCCCACGTCTTAGCTCGCCCGGACTGTCCTGATGGCAGTCAGTGCCCACGACAGAAGAGCCACGGTGCGTATTTACTCTGCCCCTCCTCGACGTATCCTAAATGACTGTCCCGCCTTCGCCAGCGCATGCGAAAGAATGTAAGTCTGCAATATTTCCGTCGTGCACTCTACGTCTCCGAACTCACCACTTGCATTTTCCCACCAGTCAACCACATTATTGCACCACCCGACCCCCAGCCTGCACCTGAGCACGCGCCTCAGCCAGTCCCTACCCGCGAACCCATTATGCGGTCCTCCCCTGACTTCCCACCACCAGCTCCTGCTGTCCCTCAATCTGTCCAGGAACCTCCCCGCGAACCCCGGGCCGGGCCAAGTACGATTGCTGCTGTCGGTCCCATTTCAAGACGGCTTTTACCGCTCATGGACGACCTTCCTCCACCTGCGTCGTTCCTCCCGTTCCTCGTTGCCCCCGCCGAATATCCCGTAGACCTCCCCGAGTTTGGGGCCGCTCCGTCCTCCCAGGACTTCCGTGACGAGGTCGATGCGTTGCTCTGAGTCCGACAGCTCCTTCGTGGTCCCAATGTCACACACTGTTTCTTCTGGAATTTCCACCAACCACACTTCGAGCTTCGTGCTGCGATCACGCGAAGTCTTTACTTACGACGGCGCGCGTCGCGTGTCATTAATGTCACGTTCGTTTACGTTCCTGTCGATCCTTTCGATTATCGGTGCCGGGTCTTCTGCAGAGCTCTTGCTATATCTTTCGCGTCTGTCGCTGCGCATGCTGTCCAATCTGCTATCGGGGATTGGTTGGAAGGTTACGTCACATCCGTGTACTTGTACCCACTGCTACTACCTTATACACACGCTTTCTTCGTCTCGTGGAATGTCATTCGTATGTCATGTCATATCTTGCTTTCGTGGTCGTGTTCTTTCGCTGTATCGGTATAAGTATGTGGTCGCGCTTGTGCGTAATGAGTGAGGGGAATATGAGGGTGGGGGGATGCGAACATGCGATGGACTGGAACGAAAAGTAAATCTGCTAAATGAAGAGAAATAGAAATAGGGATATAGCCAGGGCATTGCTTGGACGCCTGGACAAGCGCGGGGCCGTGTGGTATTCAGAAGATGGTGCTGAGTAGTGGCAGGTCAGACGACGGGGTTTCGAAGGAGACATATGCTGGAGGGTATGAGCGGCCTGAGAGAAGCTCCAGCGAGCACAAATCACAGGTGAGACAGGCCCTGGTACATGGGCCCCACCTCCTCCCAGGGGCGCAGATTCTTCTCCCGGACGTAGGCCAACGTCCTTGTCTTGCCCTCCTCCATGCGCCTGCTCGCCTTCTCGGCGAGCTCCTGCGCCGCGCGTTCCGTGCGCGCCTTCGCTGCCTCCTTCCTGGGTCGCCCCTCCTCCGTCTTGCTGCTCGAGCTCGCACAGGTGCCGAAGGACCCCAGGCTGGCCGTCGATATCGTGGACGGCGGCGGCGGAGGCACCCAGTCGAACGAGTCCGAGCGGCGAGTTGGTTCCGCCCCACCTATCCCAACGGCCCCAGCACTCTTGCTCCCGCTTCTGCTCCTGCCGCCGATGCCGAAAAGCTTCGTGATGCCGGCGCGGATGCTGTCGGTGATGGAATGGTCGGATTGTACGGAGATGACGGGCGAGAGGGGTGTGGGGGCTTGCGCGGGGGAGGGCGACGGCGAGAGGCGGTCCGGAGACGACGGTAATGGGGTTTGTGACCGCCACTTCCTCACTCCTGGCCAGGTACAATGATCCTGCTCTAGCTCGGTCTCTAGTTCCGCGTGCTGCGAAGGTGATAGCGAAGGCGACAGGCTGAACTTTCCACGCGGAGGGGAAGAGAAGGAGGGGTCGTTGGGCGATGGGCTGTCCACGGATAACGTGGGGAAGTCGACGGACTTGGGCGAGTACTCGGAGGGAGGGGCGAACTCTGGCGTGCGGGGCGTGTTCGGCGATCCTTCTTCAGGGTCGTTGATGGGGTCGCGGGAGGATGGTGAGAGCGAGTCCGCTGAGCCTTGGGAGTGGAGTCTCCCGAATGGCGAGTGCGTGTCACGCCCGACCACGAACTGCTGGGCGTCCTCGAGGACGTCTTCGATCAGAATGACGGACGAGCGCTGTGGCTTTTGGCTCGAGACAGGCAAATGCGAGTGTGCCGGAAGAGCGTACGCGGATCTCCGTTGCAACCGGGAAGCGGAATGTGCGTCAAGAATTCCCTCAGCTGGGGGCGCACACACCGAGGGACCGGCCTGGCCACTGGATATGAGTTGTAGCGGAGGCGGTCGGTGTCCGGGCCGGTGATTTCGTGGTGGAGGATCCACTTTTGGTTTGGATGGTCCAGGACTCTCAGACGGAGTTGCCCACTCACCCTTGCCATTGCTAGACGGCGAAAGCGACTCGCCCCTCAGGGGCGGAAGACCTCCTTCGCGGATAAAAGCCAGTTCGACACGGGGTGGATGTGGCGACGAGCGCGTGGGGACTGTCGGTGAATCTTCCTTCTCCTTGTCCAAGAGCTCCTCCAGACGGATCGTCTCTGTCTCGTCCGTTGAGCGGCTTGCATGGCGGCGGCGACGATAATCGATCGCGGGTTCTTCCGCGAACAGAGGCTCCTCGAGAATACCACGGAGCTTCGCGTTCGAGGAAGGATTCGTGGCATCGTGCGGTGCAGAAGGCGAAGAAGCAGATGCTGGGGTGGCGGGCGGTGATGAAATGTTGGCGGAGGAAGATGATGATCCACGCTTGAAGCTTGGCGTATAGAAGCCGCTGGAGGACGTCGCCGAGGAGGGGGGCGAGTCCAGTGACGGGACGAACGAGACCCGGTAGAACGGCTGAGAGCTATGCGCCTGTTGGGGCGGAGAACTTAGAGATAGGAAAGGAGGACTGTGAACAGAGGATGACCCGGGCTGCCGTCCCGACCACCGAGTCGGGACCGCTGCAGGGGCAGAGCTCAAAGTTTCCCGGATCATACCTCGCGGGGCGGTCTCGCCGGTGAACATGTCGCTGAACGAATCGAGGCCTCGGGATACTTCGGGTTTGCGTGGTGATCGCATAGCCGCTGTGAGAGCCAGCCAGTCTTGTTTTGTCGAAGAAGACACGACGCTGAATGGACGGTTTCCAAACGAAGAGGGAGGGGGGAAAATCGGGCCGTTGCGTCTCGATGGTGGAGGCGAACCTGCGCCAGGGGACGCGACATGTCTTCGACGGGGAATGGGGAGGTTTTGGAAGGAAACGGCCTCGCCACCAAGAGATATGTCGGGCGAGAGAAAAGAACCAAAGGAACCCATTCGATGTAGCGCAGGCATCTCCTGCTGCCGCCCAGATGGACTCGGACTCGGACGGACTGCGCATCCGAAGTCAAGAACGTTGAATAGGACGCACCAGACAGGAACGTACCGGGGAGCACGGGCGTCGTCGCCCTCGCGTAATCCAACCTCGTGTCATCTCTGAAAGACAGTGCCGATGCCACGGACAGATCAGAAAACCTCTTGTAGCTCGAAGAAGTCGGACTTGGTGTCGTAGTTGTCGTCGTGTCTGTCTGTGCGGATCGAGGGGCGAGCGGACCGCCCTGGCCAGGCGCGCCAAACTCCTGGAGGTCAGCAAGCACGAAGAGCGGCTCCGAGGGGGCTGGCGGGTGCGAGGACGAGCGAAAGCGAGGCATGGCAATGGCATAAAAAACGACGTCGACAAGCAGCGAAAGCGAAAGGAAAGAAAAGTCGGACGCGGACGCGACCGCGATCGAATATATAACTACTCCTGCCCTGTACCGAGTGCCGGTCACTAGTCACCACCTGTGCCACACTGCCAGTGTTATGTGCTAGCATATAACTCGCTGCTTGCTGATGCTGATAAACCCACCAGGGCGCGCGCCGCGTACCCCCGAGTGTTTGAGCTGCCAATTCCACCATCAGAAGCCCCTCGCATGTACGATGCATCGGACATCCCGCGTGGGCGCGCCGCCGCCGGGAGGTCTAGCCGCCCGTTCCCGCCCATGGCCCCGCCGCCACCCACATCTGAGCCCCTCCCGCTCCCGCTGTCCTTGTCGGTCTTCGGACGGCCGCCTGCAGGTCGCTTCTGCGAGTACGCCTGCGATCATAGATACACCAGTCAAACCGAGGTCAAGTTTCGGGAACACGGGACGCACCATAACAACACGCAATGCCCTGCAAGGGGTTCGTTCGCAACGAGCAACAAAACCAGGACAGGTCAGTGCACGAGGCACGTGTTAAACGCCGGCGAACCTCACCTTATCTGGAGGCTGCGACAACTGCACAGCGTCGATACGCCGTATATGCCGACGCTCGTCGCGTAGCTCAGTGCGCGGTGCATTGCGTGCTTGACCAGCGCCTGCAGATGCGCGAGCTCGTATGTGCTCGAAAGTAGCAGCAGCTGGCTCAGCACCGCAGGCGCGTGCTGTAGCGGCGTTACCAGTGCCATAGAGTAGAAGTACTGCATGAACGCAAGTGTGATCGGGTATGGCTCCGACAGGTTGAACGCGCGGGGCGCAAGACGAGGATCCGGCCGCGCCTCTTGGCGGGCGGGTGTGGGCACGTCGGGCGCGGGCGTGTGTGCAGGTACGGGGGGCATCGTCTCGAGTGCGCGCGACGCGGCCTGCACAAACAGCCGCCGCTGCTCCTTGAACCACGGCCATCGCTCCTCGAGCAGTTTTCGCGAGACCTTGATCCGCCGCCCGTCGTCACAGATGATCTCGAAGTCGGCCATGAGGCTCTCCTCCAGCGCCGCCAGTCCGAGCTCCTGCATTGGAATGTCCAGCTGTAACGGTGGAGGCTGGTAGATGCCGAACGCCTCCAGGTCGATGCAAGTGACGTGGTCCCAGCTAAGCAGACGGCGGTTGTAATCCTCCACCAAATTCCCATGTCGGTTGCCGAATACGACAAACTTGTTAGCGGATGCCCACAGGCAGCTTCGGAACCAGGACCCTGACGCGAGAGCGCTGCCAGGGTCAATTCGCGACCACGTCATGTTTATGAGATCCAAGGCCCATATTGAGAAGGATTGGTATGTTTGAGATAGATAGGTGCCGGCAACGATGAAGAACGTGCCGAGAATTGCGCCTGTGGGGAAACGCAGGCCGGGAGGGAAGGAGGTACCGGTCATAGAAGACGACCGATCGGAGACAGTAAAATCACCGTCCGAGAGCGGAGTAAATACTTCCAGTTCTCGCTGGACGTCAGTGAACTGTAGTACAGGGCTTATTAGTGGTGGTGCAAAAGCGCATATAATCTTGGCAAGCTCACATTGTAGTTGCTGAAAAGGAAGATGTCACAAGGGTAGTCATCATTTGGGGCGGCGGAATAGGGCAGGTGGATCAATGATTCGCTTTGCGTTGCATTTGGCGCAGGCGGTGCTTTCTTGTCGATGCTGAACCGCGTCCCAGGTTGACTTAGCCTGGAAGACTGACTGACGCCACGAAGCTCGTCTTGAGGGAGGCGGACGCGCTCATCGGCTGTCACTGCAACACTACGGTACGTGCCACAATGCCTGGGGTATTCGCGTCGTTGTATCCAGGTCTTTGCGACAAGGTCGAAGATGTATACATCGTCTAGCCAAACATTGGCGAGGTCCTGGCCACCGATGATGAATAGGCGATCCGCAGTGACGGAGGATAGGTGGGCGTAACGGGCATTTGGGACAAGGGAAGAATCGGCAGGAATGGGAGCAGCAGAGAGCCAGTGCCGGGAGGTGAGGTCGAAAAGACGGACATCGTTCAGAACGCAAAGATCCTCCGGGTTGTCTGATTGGGGCTTAATGGCCATACCTCCGAATACAATGAGATGATTTCGCCCTATGTGTACGCGTGCACGCGGTCAATTCCTGAGAGCTTGAGCGACAGATACGCGCCACGGGGATACGTACAGGTGTCTGCGCTGTGGAAGTAACGCGCCTGGGGGATATCGTCCTCCGGAGACTGGGCAATCTTCTCCCACCTAAAGGACTCTAGGTCGAACATATAGATGTCCGACACCATTTTACGCTCAGAGACCAAACGTCCGCCCTGTGGGCAATACGTCCGCGCATGGTAACGGTGAGGCAATGAGCATTGGTGCTAATGGCAAGGGTACTCACATAGAGGTACATCTTCGACCCCACGACCGTCGTGGAGGCACCCTGGGCGTGCAAGTACGTCATGTGCGAGGGGTCGTAGGGTAGAGACAACTAAATGCGCACCACAAGTTTGGGAGGTACATCCCCGGTAGTCTTGCGACAGAAGGCCGTGAGATCGGAGATAGGATACATGGCTGTCTCAGCCTGGAGGTTCGGGGACCAGACACCTAGAAGAGAGCCTTATGGTGAAGTAGTGGGGACGTGTAGAGGGTGACCGGTGAGGGGCGGAGGGAGAATGGTGGAAAGACGGGTTTAATGGGAACAAGTACAGCAATTGTGCACTGTCCACGGACCACACTCCAGTACCAACAGCGGGGTTTTAATCTATGGTCTATCGGGCACTCGCATCTCTCCTCGCATCTCGCCTGACATCATTCCCTCTTTCGGTAATCCACCCAAACGCTGGCGGGTCCGCATTGCCGCCCGACCGTGACATCCCCTCCCCACCACTGCCAATGCATTCATTCATTTGACTGCATCAAGGTAGAACGTCCACATATCTCTGGAAGAGCACAAGGTGACCTTGAACTAAGGGCAAGCCCTCAGGTGCTGATGCTGCACCGCCGCCCCTGAGGCCTGAGGAATGATTGTGAAAAGAACGATCTGACAACATCTACCGAGTTTCAGTTTCCTGCTGTATGTGCAGATATTTGGTGTTTCACAGCCTGTCATAATTATTTCCTTCTTTATGCTTCAATATTGCTCGATGACACTGGTGGTGGAATTTTTGCGGTCATCATTGGTTCTCACCCTGTATACGTAGTCGCTATGATTTTGAGTCAAGACATGTCAATTGACACACAGGGCGAGTCCAAGAGGCATACCATCCTGTGAGCAATCTTAATAAGACTATATGCATCACTCCGATACACCTTTCTTCTTGTTGACGGTTCATCCTGCGTCCTGGTACCCACACAGCTGTTGATCTGGTTTAGACATATAAATTTGCACCTGAACCGGCGGGTACATATATTTTGAGGCGTTCCTAGTGTTCGTGCTGTTTGGCTATGCTCTACTACGGGCGGAACACGGTCGGGCGGACTAAACAGCCCATCCTCCATCCGACGGTGACCAACCGCGATCGGGAGACGGAAAACCGATCTGAAACAGGCGGCTCGATCGCAGTCAAATTCGAACCCATCGAAACCCATCGTCGGATAACTAACCTCATCCAACTACGGTCCTGTCTGGTTCCGCTCGTCGGGGACTGAGTACTGAGCGCTGAGCTCCCGACTCGGAGTCCCTCAACGGGCTCTATTAATATTCTTGGCCCAAAGGGAAGATGGTTAACGTCATGCATATGTTTCACCCGTTGACAGGGGCACACCTCTGCGAGCTGCTAACTGTGTATGATGGTGGAAAGTGTTTAACTCGGTCTACGAAAATGTTTACTCCTAAAAGCACAAATGACCCCCATTGCCACGCAATATGATTAGACCTCTCAAGCCATTCCGTTCGAAGTTTTGTGCCGGGGGGTGGGTGGTTCCCACGACCTTGTATCCGTTCACCGATCGAGAGTAGGTGCTCTATAACATGCTTGAACACAATGCTTGAACATCCTCCACGGAGGAGATTAGATTAGATTACCTCCCGATCATGCCAGATAAACTGGATCTCTGCAACCTTTGATTGCGAACCTTTGGTCGCCTCTTTCTCCGTAGCGAGGCTGAGGTCGAGCGAGCTCGCTGCTCACGAAATTGCACCATTGTGACCATGGTTTGCACCCTCACAAACCTTTGCAGTGCTCTGGCTAGTTCTCGACCGCTCAAGGCTGGGCATAGCGCCCGTAGCGACCCGCCGCCTATGGTAATCCCTGAATATCGAGCACCATCGTAAACTCTGAGCTCATGTGCTCCGGTCTGACTCGGTCGTCTTCCCCGCTCTCTTCGCTCCTCCTCTCTTTGCAACGATACTCTTCTCCTCGACGACCCTCTCAACCCCAGCCAACCCTTCACAGATCATACACTATGACCCTCGGCACCGTGATCACCCAGCCCTCCCCCGACTCGCTCAAAGTGACCGCACATGAGCAGTACAACACCCCAGACCACCTCACCCCGACCAACGTCCTCCCGGACCCACTCGCGCAGTTCCGACAATGGTTCACGGCCATCCAGAGCGCCGTGCACGAGCCCGAGGCGATGACGCTCTCCACCGCGACCGCCGCCGGCGTGCCCTCCTCGCGCACGGTGCTCCTCAAGCAGGTCGACTCGCACGGCTTCGTCTTCTTCACCAACTACGCCTCGCGCAAGTCCCGCGAGCTCGCCGAAAACCCACACGCCGCGCTCAGCTTCTACTGGCGCGAGGTCGCGAAGCAGGTCCGTGTCGTCGGCCGCGCCGAACGCGTGTCCCGCGCGGAGAGCGAGGAGTACTTCCGCTCGCGGCCGCTCGGCTCGCAAATCGGGGCGTGGGCAAGCCGGCAGAGCAGCGTCGTGGCCGAGGGCGAGGTGCAGGCGCGGGTGGACAGGTTCATGGAGGAGTTCGGCGGCGAGGTCCCCGCGCCCGATTTCTGGGGCGGGTGGAGGATCGTCCCAGAGTGAGTGCCACTCCCTTAGGGTTCGTTGAAACCATTAAAACCGGTGATCTGACTGTGCGTTCCACCGTGCAGTGAGGTCGAGTTCTGGTTGGGGAAGCCGTCTCGTCTCCACGATCGTGTGTGCTACACACGCGTAGAAGGCACGCCGGATGATGCGCCCCAATGGAAGATTGTCCGGCTCTCACCCTGAGCTAAGTATGATAGATTCCACTCTATCCTCGGAACCTAGAAGGATCAAATTCTAGACCATCATGGCGACCGCAGCCCATGTCCTGGATCATAACCGAACCTCGCCGAAGGGCCCGAACCCTGGAGTATGAGGAAGGTGTAAAGAAGTGTAGCGGGCAATGTAATACCAAGCCCCCATAACATATAAACTAACTCTAACTTCCAAACAAGTTTGAGATGATACACGCATTTAAGCTACAGAAGCCACCCTGGCTAGTTTAACACCCACGACATCGTCCAGGCCCCAATACCTTAGTCTCCTATATGCTTATGATAGCATTACGCAAATACGAACACAGCAAAGAACTCATACATAAGTACCAAGAACGACGAGAGGGAAATCTATGACAGATGACAGTAACGATCGATGATAGCGCATGGAACAACAGAGCGGCGAGAAAAAGAACGACGTAACGACACAGTCCTTACACAGGCAGCCCGCAGCAAAAGGTAAAGAAACGAAACCTAACTAGGTAAAGTCAGAACCACGTCATCCACCCGTTGTCGCTGTATTCTGCGCTAAGCCACTTGAAGTTCTGGTTCTGTGTCTGTGGTTGCTGTTGTGGTGTCTGTGGTGCTCCCGCCGCGATCGCGGCGCTGAACCCGGCCGTCGGCACAGGCACGTTCATGTTTGCTATGCTCCCATACCCCGACGACAGGTCGTTCTGGCATCCAGACCGCTCCGCAGACACTCCGAACCCACCCATCCCTGGAGACGGCCCCGCCCCGTTCCGGCTCACGTTCGCGCTCGGACTGTTGATAGACGCAGACGGCCCGAGGTGGATGGGTCCAGGAATGAGGATCGGGTCGTTGGGAGGGGGCACGGTCGACGTCGCCTCTTCGTATGCACGGATAAGGGCTGAGTGCGTACCCTCGAGCGGGAACGTGGCGAGCTCGGTCTCGGTGCCTACGGGGACCGACGAGCGCACCGGCGGGGGGATAGCGCCGGAGCGAACGCCGATCTTGCACACCTCGTCGTCCAGCAGCGGGAAGTCCGGGTTCGTGCCGTATCGGCTGTGCAGGTACGTCGACCGGGACCGCTGGAAGAGCGTCTCGAGGATGGACTGGGGCCGCCATGATCGGTCAGGAACAGGCAGGGTGCGTGCACAAAGGTACTCACGCAAGATTTCGCGGCAAGCGGGCACCGGTCGCACACGTCCGTGAACAATCGGAGGACCTTGGCGAGCTCGAGCAGTGCGTTGGATGCCATCACCGAGGGCGGAACGCGAGTGACCAACAGTGATAGTGCGATCTGCCAAGGGTGTGGTTAGCACGCCCAGGGGTACAACAGAGAAGGTCCGACAGCGTCGGAGCTCACGGCGGACGACAGGCCATTTGACCACAGCATCTGCGACCGGACCGAGTATTCGGGCTGTTGTCGGTAATATGTCTCGAGACACCAGAGCAGGCTCAGCGCCGCCTGGTACACGGCGACGACCGAGGTGGCGTACTTATGATTCGCCCAAAAGCCCTCGCCGAGAGCTTGTGTGAAGTACTGTCGGTGGAGGTTGAGGATCGCTGCGGAGATAATATAAGTAACCGGTCACGTCGGTTATTAGCCTAAAAACACGCGCACCAACTTCCCGGGTCATGTGTGTCCACGCCTGTACAACGCATAATGCATTGCCAGACGCGGTGCCCGGCGTGACTTGCATGAATGCAGGCACCTCAAAGTTCCGTATCCGGGAGTCAAGCATGAGAATTTCCGAGTAGGGCGCAGGGGTCGTCGATGCCGCCATCTCCAGAATCGGCGAGATGCAATGCGTAGTGAACGTATAGTGCCACCTTTGGTCTGAAGATGGTGGAACGACACCGGAGATTAGGAAGCGTCAGCATTGATGATAGAGACGCCGACATATGAATTGCTCACATATTTCTCGGGGTCCCTGCGCAGGGTACTCACTCGAAGCAGGAGGATCTACATCAACATACCGCAACGAGATGGACGGCGGCCGCCGTAGCATCAAACTCTGTACGACGGCGTTAGAGTCAGCCGAGCCCCGGCAATCGGTCATTAGCGGCGAATAGACTCACCAGGCGGTGGTCAACGTTGAGCATGCACCACAAGAGCGTTTTGCGCTTGTCCAACTCTTCCGGTATGACCTTCGAACGCGTGCTGGCACGATCTGACGCAGGCAAGGTGGTCAACGATCGAACATGCCTCTTGGACTGCCGTAATGGTGAAGCTCACGTAGACCGATCTGTCAATGCAGAAGGGTTAGAACCTGCCAAGGCGCGATTCAAAGAGAATAAAGACGCACACCAATAGCTAGTTTGGTGGCAATTCCCTACACAAACGCGACGTCAATCTTTATAATTCGTGTGGGATCGTGGGACGAACCATAACGGCCCAGGCATACTCAACCGCTTCCTTCACTGGAGAGAACATGCTTAGATATCGTGACATGTAGAACTGTCGGAAGGGCATCAGCTCATGGAAACGGACCACATGAAACTGTAACGTACCAACGCGTTAATCGCGTCTATACTCGGTTCATTAATGACCGAGGTCTCACACAACGCCGCTCGTGATAGGTGATGAAACCGCTCCGCATCGTGGGACCATGCGCGAGGGCTGCGCCGCTGATCCACACATGTACCAATGGCGAGAATGATGAGGAAGTAGGACAGTCGGTGCGGGTTCATCGTCTCAACATTCCCGTTGTAGACGCTGTGCACTAGGTTCGGCACCCCGTCACTGCCGTCCGAGTTTTGGCTGTGTGCCAAAGGTTAGTCATCGGTCTGAATAAATTGCCGCGAAGATGCAGAGCAAAAAGAGGAGCCAAATGCGGACGCGGAAAATCAAGAAGAGGACTTTGACGCACTGCCAGGCTGCATGTTCTGCTGCTTGCTCGCACAGATACCGAGCCTCGTTCTGGGGCGGAAGCAGGTCCAATATGCGTTTGCGTAGGGTCGGATTCAGGTCGACACTAAGAGTGTTCGGAGCTGGGAACCTATGGCTGATTCCGAGGATGTCTGGCGGAATATTGTAGTCTTCTCGATGGCCATTGACGGGAGGTGAATGACTTTGTCGCTGCGATTACTATAATAAGACTAGAACCTTGGTTTGGGGACAAAGTAGGACTCACGTCGCTTAGCATGTGAGGGGAAAGGGAGTTGACTAATCCATGCTGTGCGTCGTTGCGCCTGTCCCCTCCTGACGACTGAGCCTGGCTGGGATCTACGCCGAAAAGGTCGGCTGATTTCTTGATGTCCAGGAGCTCCTCACGCAGTAGGGGGTGTCCAGACTGGAGTTCGTGGAGGGCATCCTCAAGGGCGCGTATACGTTGGCTCATGGACTTGATTTTCTCGTGGAGCTGTTCCGTGTTCGCCAAGATGAACCTGCCGAGGGCCGCAAATTCCCGGAGCGGCGGCGTTGAGGGAACATGTTGATTCCCGAGAGAGGGAAGAGTACGTACCTGCTCCCTTTGCCACCGGTCAATGCGCCGTCGGGACATATTTCTGCACACCCTCTCTTGCAGCACGACTGGCAAGGAAAGACACGATCACACTGGGCCGGCAAAATAAGCAGGGCGTCAATGCGGTCGCAACGCGTCGGGGCGCACCTTAAGCTTCAACCTGGACACGAGGAGGACGCGGATGAGCGGCTTGGAGAGGGAAAGGGACAGGATACGTACCTCCTGCATTCACCACACGAAAGGGGCCGCTTCCTGTTCTTCTTGGACGCGGAGTCCGCCCCTCCGTCTTGGTCGGGAACGGCAACGGTGCTTGGGCCGGCGGGGCCAGGGATGGGATTGTGGGGGGTCTGAAGCTGGGGGTTATCGACCCTGGGACGCTTGGAGGGCGGGAGATAGTCGGCGAGTGGGGGTTCGTGAGAGGAGGTCATGCTCGAGGACGAGAGAGAAGGATGGGCCGGAGACGAGCGCAGGACGGGGAGAGAGTGCGCCAGCGTCTCCCGACTGGCCGAAAAGAGCGGACCGCTGGGTGGCAATCCCTCCGAGTGACCGAGTCTGCCACCCGCCCCTTTTAATTCCCGCGTTATTTACCTCCGGTAACTCCCCATTTCCCGTCCCAGATCGGTGCCGACCCTCCACACCCCCGACCCGGGCGCTCCGTCGCCTACTCGCACTTCGCTGCTGTCCTCCATGTTCTCCCTGCCCCCGTCACGCACTCTCCTCCGGCCCACTTCCCTCCCAAGGCAGCTGCGTCCGTGGGCCAGGGGTGCCAGCAGAAGGCCAAGCCCGTGGCCAGAGATCCAGGGCCCCCCCGGTGATCAGCCCAAGCTCAGGACCTGGGTCGCTCCCGCGTCGCGCATCGCCAACTTCCTCATTGTGCCTAGTGAGTGTCCTGCCGGCAAACTACTGCCATCGGACGTGACCTGATACAGCCGTACGTCCCTCGCAGCTGCGATCCTCTATGCCGTGTTTTTCGCCGACTTTGGTGATCACGAACATGTGTTCTCACCGGTATGTTCGCCCTTCCGCCGTCCTTCCTGTTCGCCACCTGACATGTCGCGTCAAGCCCAGGCGCTGGCTCGAGTCACAGAAGTCGGCCTTCTTTTCCCTCTCTCCTGAGGAACAAAAGCTGGTCGGGGTAGATGCGGCCAAGTCCGAGTCGCCTGCCGGCGTGCAGGGTTCAGGACCCTCCCGGTGGTACGCACTACGTCCCACATTTCGCAGCAGCTGACCTTAAACTGAAAATATGCGTCCTTCGTATCAGATTCCAGCACGCCTTTCGGATCGCCATCACTATCAGTTGGTATTTCGTGGGCCAAACCCAAGGAAAATGGTGGCGTCCGACGAGGGCCGGGCCGAGGTTACATGGCCGGAGGGCGAGTGTGGGAAGATCTTCGTCGGTGCGGGATTCGTCAGATCCGGAGCTGCCAGAGCGAGAGCCAGCGCATGCAAACCCGTCGCCGGGCACTTCATGGTTATTTCCCTCGGATGGCACGCGGCGCCCTTACGGTGGGCCGCAGGGCTGGATGTCGTACGCATAGACTCATACACCGAACGTTCCCTCGGACTTTGGCGGAACTCAGTTTTGGCACAGTGCTCGTACCTTCGCCCACTCGACCTTCCCTGTCTCCGTTGGGCCATCGTACGTCACCCTGGCGGACATTCAATCTTATCAAATCAAAAGGGATACCGGGTGCATTCATTATGCAAACTGCCGCACGAGCGTCGATACAACGATTTCTGGCATTGGTGCACATTCCGCGTGCCTTGCACGCCCAGTGACGCTTTACGGCAGTCATAGGGTTGTCTTTGTCCACGCCCGTGAGTACCCGAGCCCCTCGGGAACGGAGGCAGAAGAACACTCAAAGACGCTAGCGTGGGTCGGGAAAGGGCAGGAACGCTGGTGCGTGCGGTTCTATCCGTTCGCATCATCCCCAGAACCCCGACACGGTATTTTTGTTATCCCAGCATCCCGGACACATTCGACGCCCTTCCGACTCCGTCGTGTTCGTAACGT
This sequence comes from Ganoderma sinense ZZ0214-1, assembly GCA_002760635.1. Taxonomy (NCBI): domain Eukaryota; kingdom Fungi; phylum Basidiomycota; class Agaricomycetes; order Polyporales; family Polyporaceae; genus Ganoderma; species Ganoderma sinense. Next base: position 676,911 of record AYKW01000069.1, read on the forward strand.
GACGCAGACCAAGAGAAGTGCCGTATTGAATTCGGACAGCGAACGTCGGGTTTCCGGTGTCCTACCCCGGCCATTCGTCAAATTGTCCCGAGGCGTCTATCGACACACGGTCCGCGACGAGTCGTGGTCCGATTGTTCGGTGTGTCGTCATATGTCAGACTCCAAGCCCGACATTCGCGGAAGCCGTACAACATGCCACGCCCATGCCCGACGTCAAGCATGGTCGGGGTGGTTAAAGTGAGCAATACAATGCCCCGACTACCAGACGGCTTGGCTGGGGGCGTCTCTTGGGTCATATAACCAACCATGTCGCAAGTGAAATGCACAGGGAGAGACCGATGCATCCTCAATGCATTGGGCATCCTACAGACGGTAAGTCCCCGTGGTCCGTTGACCGGAGGCCTCGCTGAATTATCACCCTATCAGGTTGTACGTTCGAGTTCAAGTTCGATTGGAAGGTATGCTCGGCATGTGTGAGACAGATGATAGCGGAAACGCGTTCCGCAGAAGGATCAGGTCCTAGGTGGCGACGGAAGCAGGGATACAAGGGACAAGAGGATGCCCCCGCGGGTGCGTAGGGCTTCGTATGGTGGATGGATGGATGGATGTGGTTTAAACGAGGCTGACTGGGGATTGGACGACAGGGATTGGGTAACAATCCCTTGGCCATGATTGGCTAGTGTCTTACCATAAGAGGCAATGGTGGTATACTAACGCTGCACTGCTTTGCTTCGGGCTTTTGGCACTTGGCGGACGGCAGAGTCGGCCCAGCTCATGACGACCGAAGTTCCGCTATCGCTTGGGATATTTCGGAATGCGCAATCCATGCCGCCTGAATCCGTGCGTAGCCGCCAGAGCGACCGAGTCGGCGCGTACCCCACTCTGACACTGGTTTACGGTGACTCACGGAATGGATGTCGGAACGTTACGGGCCCCTCTGCGGGCTACCGTTATATAGACACGGACCCTCACCCTTTTCGTTCTCCTCAACACTCACCATCACCCCAGCCCCACTATTATTCGACATTCGGATACATCATGCATGCCCTGCCCTGCCCTCAAGCTGCTGGTCGCATGTTGCCCATGACTGCCCGGGCGCTACCTGTGCGCCGGGCCCTCTTCACTCCCTGCATCGCCTCCGCCACACTCTATTCCAGGCGTCCGTATATGTCCTCACCCACGAGACATGACCAGAAGGTTCTGGAGGCCAAGAAGACGTATGAGAAATCTTATCTTGGCCCCGGCGCCGAGGGCCCTCACATCAGTACGTACCTTCTGGGATTTATTCCTGTATGCGGCCGTTGACACTCCGCGTTGCTTTCTGTCAGAGGACCTGCCCCCAAAGATACTCATCCCTGCCACCCACACCACCACCGCCGAGGAGGTCCGCGGTGATTGGGTTCTCTTCCATCCTGTGTACACCCCTGAGGAGCTTCGTTCCGTCGAGGTGTGAAACACCGAATTTTCTACTACCTTCTTGAGTCTGACATGCCGTCACGCATTGGCTTCTAGGTGCTGTTCAGAGAGTCAAGGACGTTCTCCGACAGAGTTGCCCACGCGTTCGTGAAACTCGCGAGGTAAGTACGGTTCAACCAACCCTGCATCCACACCTACTAACTGGATGGATGCCTTCTAGATGGGGCTTCGACCTCGCCTCGGGATACAAGCACAAGCCCCTCCCTCCTAACGCCGCTTCCATGTCCCTCGAGGAACTCCGCAAAGGCGGTTACCTTATGGATGAAACTCAGTGGCTCAGGGTACGATCCATATCCGGCTATAGCTACGGGCCCGACTGATTGGTGTCTCCACCCCCGCTCCGGCGAATAGCGCATCCTCTTCCTCGAGAGCATCGCGGCTGTGCCTGGAATGGTGGCTGCCGCCCTACGTCACCTCCGTAGCCTGCGTCTCATGGTACGTCCTCGGAAGCTTATCTCGCGGCCCGTGCCTGACCAATCCATCCCGCTTCTGCCTGAACGCAATCCGCTCGCGATCGGGTCACGATGCTTGTTGCCCGTGCAGAAACGCGACCAAGGCTGGATCCACACGCTGCTCGAGGAGGCAGAGAACGAGCGCATGCACCTCATGACCTTCATGACGCTCAAGAAACCTACGCGCTTTTTCCGCGCGATGGTCCTCGCCGCGCAGGGCGTCTTCTACAACGCGTTCTGTAAGTCCCCATTCCTTCCTTCCCCCGTCGCGCAAGGTTCGCTGCCCTCACGCTCGCCGCCGCAGTCCTCTGCTACATGGTTTCGCCAAGCACATGCCATCGCTTCGTCGGCCACCTCGAGGAAGAGGCCGTCCTCACCTACACGCGGTGCATCAAGGAAATCGAGGCCGGTCGCCTTCCGGCATGGTACGTTACGTCTCTTCCATCGCGCCATCCTCCACCCTTCCCTACCCTTCCCTGCACCTCTGCTTATCCAGAAATACTCGGGGCCTCATTGCTGACCCTTCCACGAAACCCACAGGACGGATCTGCCCGCCCCGGAGATCGCGAAGGACTACTGGCGGCTCGAGCCCAACGCGAAGTTCGTGGATGTCGTGTACGCGGTGCGCAGCGACGAGTCTACGCACCGCTTCGTGAACCATAGCCTCGCGAGCCTCAAGTACGAGTCCGATATCAACCCGTTCGCGCTCCAGGAGCCCGACATGACCATCAAGGGCTCGCGCATCTGGTAAGCAAGCCCCCTCCCTCTCCATCGATCTCATACTCGTGATTGCGCTGACGGGCTGTGACCTGCGACTGTTCGTCTGTCCATTTGCCTCGCGCACGCAGCTTCGAGCGCGAGGAGTCGGCGAAGTTCGCGGAGGACGCGCGCAATCAGATAACTGACAAGCGTGGGGAGGCTTGAGGCCTGGATGCTTGTCGTCGCGCGTTGCGCGCGGCGTGACGTTTGGCGCAAGGGCGACACTTTTGCTGCACCTTCCGAGCTTCCTGAAGATCGATTGCGCAAATTTTCAGCGTCCGTTCGGCGGCATGAAAGTGAAACGGACATTTGGAAGGATTCCCCATCATGATGGGTATTTATTTTCATGGCTTCGTATCATCCTATAATCCCCCCTCAGTTACTAGTACTGTACTCATAGCCAATCCCCAACCATAGAGGTATCGAAGGTCAAGCATACATACATCAGCGTGTCTCCCCCCTTCTGGACAAGTCACCCACCCCACAGCCTACGCAGTGTATATTTGAGGATTCAACGGCATCTTTCACGGGATATCATAGAGTTGACGCTGTGACCCCTGGCAAATTTACATTCGCGCCTTTGTGGCGCTGGATGTCCCAGCGAGGATCTCGGCAAGGGCACTTGCGACTCCAGCCGGGTTCTCCTGGACGACCTGAAGATGTATGTGAGTGTGTCAGATCCCGCCTTAAAGTAATCGCGGCTTACGAAGTGCCCAGCATCAGAAACCGTTCGGACCGACAGAAACTTAAGTGCGTTCTGGATGGATTCATATGCCCACTCAGGACTGTAGACATGATCAAGAAAAGTCGACAGTGCTGAAAAATAGGGAACACACATCAAGTCAACCCGTTCGGCTAGAACGAGATGCATTGGAACACTTGGATCGGCGTTCGCCGCAAGGAAATTCAGAGCGTGGATATGAAGGTCTCCGAGTTCGTATTGCGACCACTCTTGCTTTGCGCTGCAGCACAAAGTTAACTTGTTCGTTCCTGCATTCGTATCCTTTTCCGTAACGTCCCTCAAGGCATGTTGCTGGGATAGCTTAGGCGTGAGGACGTTACCCGAAGGATGAGCTGGACAATCTTACCACCCACAAGTCGAGGACCCGAGAGTCCCACAGTTGCCAGGGTATCCTCTTGGCGAAGAACGCCCGTGCCTCCTCGCGGTTTCGCCAAAAGGCCCTTCTGTTAGAGAGCGACTTGATCATGAAGTCGACGGCCATCTGGCGCTCCTCCTGATTCTCAAGATAGGCCTCCCTCCCGGAGATCGAGGGCTCTACGAGTACAATGGCTTTGTATGGTATGGCTGGGAATCCGTCGCAGTCGGTGGTGTAGCCCCTGCAGTGCGACACGAACCAATCACTTTCACATTATGTCACTACTTGAAGAAAATTGTCCAACTCACGTAAGACAGGTTCCTGATGAGTGACCTACAGCGACGAGTTTGTGGTCGTTCAGTCTGCCTGACGCCACAAAGGCTTTGACGCCGTCGGCCCAGTCTTCTATCGCTGTCAAAAAATCAGTCATCAGGCGCAGGCGGTTTGAGCAAGACACCGCCGCGCACTCACAGATAATGTTTTCGTCGCTCAGCACGTCTGCATTGACTACAGCTGCTTCGCCAACGTTCTGCATGTCGAAGGACCATGCCTCACGCACCAGACCGTGCGCGCCTGCTCCGTCGCCGAACTGGAAGAGGTGGTCAATCGTGGGCTCCCAGACTTCCTTATCTGCGGATCATCAACGAACGCCGTCTGTAAGCGAACAGCAACCTTACAAGACGGCGACCAAAGGACTTACGCGATCCCGTACAGTGGTAGAAGAGCAGAGTAGGTCCATCTGGATTGGAGTTGCCGGGTACGTAGCGCTTTGCGACGAGTTTGAGTTCCCCTGGACCCTTGTGTCTGCGGTGGGGGAATACTACGGTAGACGTTTCTACTGGCATGACTGGGCCGCGTTAACTGGGTCTGGGATGGTGACGGTCGAGTTCACGGTACTTGGCATTACGGTTTGTCTGAACTCACCTTCTTTCAAATGGAAGATTTCAAACCTTCACTAAGCCCTTGATTTGTGAGGATGGCCCCTGGAATTACGCGGCCGGACACTGGTGGCCGCTGCTGGGTGAGCTGTGGAGGCCATGGAGGGCAGGTGAATATCAATATTAATTGTTGGGTGACAGATGCCCGAGACTCCGTCCGGTACCTCGCCGCAAGTTGCCGGCCCGGAGCGCCCTTACCTCCATTGGGAAGGGGGATGGCCACGGCGGGAATTGCCTTATTGGGCTATGCTGCTTTGATCCTTTTCAGTCGACGCTGCTTCACCACGAGGACATGGATGCCGGACTCTAACGCTTAGCAAGCTTAGAGGGGGCCGTGCGACGGCGCATATAGCTTGGTAAGACCAAGGAGGTCCAAAGTCAAGATTAGCTCCCGGGGCCGGACTCCTCGGCTGTTACGCCTTATCCCCATCCGCCGCTCTCCTGTCGCCTGCGCACCTGCAGGCGTCCATTTCAAACTACCATCTACTCGGGACTCAACTCTGTACGCGTCGCAAGATGTCATCTGTCCTTCTCGGCGATGCCCATGGTATCTCTGTCGTCGACTTTAAACCATTCCTTGACGGATCCGCCAAGCAGGATGTTGCCAAAGCTATCCTCGATTCATTCAAGCGCATTGGATTCGTGTACCTCGTGAACCACGGTATTCCGCCCGAGAAGTCGAAGGCCATGTTTGAGTGGGTGCGTCGTCCTTGAACTGCCGGGTCGTGATGCTGGATTCACTGGTATTTGCAGTCAAAGCGCTTTTTCGCTCTTCCGGAGGAAAAGAAGCTGCTCGCCCCCCATCCTCCTTCGGGTACTCATCATAGGGGCAAGTCTGAGCTCGCAAAGTAGAACAGATCGTCCGCTAATGAAAGTGTTTAGGTTACTCCGCGCCGGGAGTAGAGAAGGTAACGCAGGTCTACGACAACAAGGAATTGATTGCAAATGCCCGTGCCAAAGCCCCCGACGTAAAGGAAAGCTTTGAGTGTGGTTGGGCAGAGAACGTGGGCATGCCTAATATTTGGCTCCCCGAGGATGTCCTGCCGGGCTTCAGGGAAGCGTGCATGGATTTTTATTGGGTCTGTGGTCCTCGCGATCGAATGACATACTAGGTACCAAACTCGTTTTTTCTAGACTTGCCACGAGACCGAGCTGCAAATCCTCAGGGCGGTAACCGTAGCCTTGGGTATTTCTGAAGACTATCTTGTGAAGTACCACCACGCACACGACAACCAGCTTCGTTTGCTGCACTATCCGAGGTTCGTATCTCGTATCTCTCACTGTCGCCCGGCCATCATGAGTTCACCTCGTTTCTTCATACAGTGTCCCGGCTAAAGACCTCGAGGAAGAGAAGATCACGCGGATCGATGCTCATTCCGACTTCGCGTCCATCACCCTGCTACTTCAGGACCACGTTGGAGGACTCGAGGTTGAGATTCCCGGAAAGCCGGGAGAATTTATGGTACGTGGACGCTTTCATGCTGTTCTTATTCTAACGTGCGCTGCTGATCGCTCCAATATGGAACAGAGTGCTCCCCCGATTGATGGAGCCCTTATCGTGAACGCCGGCGACTTCATGATGCGATGTGAGCAAACACATATCTGACCATTCTTTCTGCAACAACACCGTATAACTATAATATCGTGGCCCAAGGGTCAAACGATGTGATCAAGAGCACTATGCATCGCGTCCGAGCCCCTCCGAACGCCAAAGTGGTTGACGGCATGATTCCCCCGCGGTACTCCATCCCATACGTACGCGGATTCCTTCCCCATACTTGTGTACCACTAACGCGGGCTTCTCTCCCACAGTTTTGCTGTCCTGTGAGTCCCACGTCGATCCTGAGACCTCAGGACCCGTGACCGAGGCATGTGGTTGACGATCTGCTAGGAATTTTCCGAGGTGGTCAAGTGTCTTCCAGGAACATTCTCTGACGAAAATCCGGCCAAATACGAGCCCATTTCTGTGAGTGGTCTGTGGCTTGGCTGATCTTGTCCGCCTTTCTGAGTGCCCTGCAGGTTCAGCAGTATATATTGCAGCGCCTCGCAGCAACATACTGATATGCTGTTAGAATAGCAGTGACCGCCGCCTTCCTGTCGCATTCTCCCCTTTCTGCAGCCGATGTATTTCTACTTCCTCATGTAAAATGAACCAAGTCCGCTGCAAAGCTGGAGCTTAGGCGTAGGATCATAGGCGGGGATTGAGATGATGATCGGCTGCCATGCCAGTGGTCCGACTCATCTCGCAGATACGAGACAACGTTTGCTCTATATATGCTATGAGTTGTCAAGGATGACTTGTACAGGTGCCACGCTACACTATACTGACATACAATATTGGCCGGCCAAATGGTCAAAACGGAAGGAGTCGAGAAGTGCGCCTCGAGGTCCCAATCGATACGTAGAAGGTGGAAGTTCCGAAAGAGGTCCAACAAATTTAAAAGAAATCCAGAGAGCAAGACATGTATAGCTGCTACGTTCGGGCGACATCTGGTGACGAATATTTTCATAGTACAAGGGGGGGCGGGGGGGCGGGAAAGGGCAGGAGAGAGAGGTGATGGGAAGGCGGAAGCGGTCTAATAAGCATACAAATGTACACGGAATATGATACAAAATAAATCAGCCCAGCTCGGCCCTCGAATTTTTAGGGGAGATGGCGTGGGGATGCGCCGGGGATGCGAGCCGGACTTGGTATTGGTGGTATCTGGACGGCCTGCACGACGGCTACTTCTGCGGGGTTCGTATAGCAACGAGGAGCGAGAGCGATTAACAAGACAGCATGGATGCAACTTGAAGCGGGATCGGAGTACACTAATTGGGGAAATGCGCGGGCGGGATGCAAACGTTACAGCGGACGTGGCGTGTTCGAGTCATGAAACATGAAGGTGAGCAGGAGGGGTGAGCAGGAGGGGTGTACGTGGGAGAGTGTATGTGGTTTGAGGCGGTCCCCAGCTCTACTCTGAGGGGATTGGATCCGGGGAAGGCGTCTTTTGCGGCAAGATCCAGCTTTGCTGAAGCCGCCGCGCGACCAAGACGCCGTGTCGGATGGTCGTGCGCGAGAAAGACGGATTGAGTGCGGCCGAATGGAGCGTGTCGTTCTCGTGCAGCAGCACGAAGTCAGCGACCATTCCCGGCGCTGGGGTGAGCGACATCGCCGGCGATCCCTTGTGGAAGCCCCCTATGGCCAACCGGGAGTTGATTGTCACGGATTCCTATAAAGGCACGCGTCATGAGCATCACGGCACCGGCACAAACTTGGTGAGAGGCTGTGTGACAGCCGGTGGGGGAAGACCGGGCTGGTGCTGGCACTGGCCACTACACTACTCACCACGAGCATCCGACAATCGATCTTCGTCCCCGCTTGGAAGACTGCGACGCCAAGGGGACAGAGCCCGAGGGGATCGACAGGGCCCTGGGGCGTGAATGCGTTCTCGACGTTGTTCACGGACATTGCGACGCGGAGGCCGTGCTCGGTCGCGAGCCGGGGGACGTTGAGCGTTCCGCGGGGCGCGAAGTCCAAGCTCCGGCCCATCATATAGAGGTCGCTCGGGGGGAGCCCAACCAAAGTGAGAGGGAGACGTTCATCGATGAGCGCCGCCCTTAGAGCGGCCCACTCTTCTGGCGAAAAGAGCGTCAGCCGAGTAGCGTGCCCGACACAGACATGGCAGCTCGCGCGCCAGCGGCCAGATTGTATTCGCTGGCGGAGCTGCTCGATGACATGCCAGATCAGCGGCTCCGATGTGGGCTCGAGGTTGTAGTCGAGATGGAAGTCGACGTGGATGCCCGCGTCGTAGGCGAGGTCGAAGATGAGCTCGATGTTGCGCTTCGCGTGCGAGATGCTGGGCTCGACGTACGGCGTGGAGCCGACCGCCTCAACCCCGTGTCGCCGGATCGCGTTCTGGAGGAGGACGTAGTTGAGCCCTGGCCGGTCGTCGTTAGCCGTCGCGAAGAACGGCTCTTGGGCAAAGGCTAGGGTGCAGAATCCATTAACCACAGCAGACAAGAGACAGAGGGAACAGGTGCTTCACCTGCGATCTGGATGTGGCAGATATCGCGGAACAGCTTGCGGAGGCGGAGCCCCGCCTCGACGCACGCAAAGTGCACGGTCTCGTCGACCTCGACGTGCGCGCGCATGAGCGTCACCCCGCACTCGATGCTCTGCGAGATCAGCTTCCGGCCTCGATCGTACAGATCCTCGAGATTGCACGCGAACCCGCTTTTCGCCTTCGCAGTCACCCGCATGGCCTCTGAGAAGTTGCTGCGAGTCGCGACGATCCCAGCACACGACATATCGATATGTCAGCCCCGCGGCACGACGCTAAGACCACCTGGGACACATGAAGTGATTACGTACCCAGTAACAAGCTCGTCGCACTGGTCGAGTAAGAAGCACTTGTCTAGGTGTATATGCGCGTGCACAAGCCTATGTGGTCGAGGAACGCATCGTGAGCTCCACGTCGGTTCTATAGACTACTTGAAAGAGAGAGGCATGCACGCACGCTGGTAAAAGGATCCCGCGCCCCTGCGCATCCAGCTCTGCATGGCTGCTGCCTCCCCTCGGACTCAACCCGGTCACGACTCCCAACCCTGCACTGCGCGGACTCGCGCTCCTCGTAGAAAAGAATTCAGCGCTGCGCGCGGGGGAGTTGTGGCCACTGCTTCTGCTGACGCTCCGAGATCCGTTCGGGGTCGCGAGCTCGATACGGTCGACACGGCCGCCAACACAGAAGACGTTGTAGAGCGGGTCTGCAAGCGTGGGATCGTCAGATTCGAATGGAAGATGGACGTTGCGGATCGCGAGTGTGGGGTAGTCTGCGGGGGTGGCGGAGCGGTGGTGGTGGGACGAGTGGGATGCGGAGTGGTGGCGCGGGGAGGGGAGGACGGCGGGCATGTCGACGTCGACGTCCATTGAAAGAGCGAGGTCGGGGCTGGGGACGTCGCGGGGCGGGCGAAGGAGAGAGGGTATTTATGCACGAATTTTTGGCCTGGGCGGAATGGGTGAATCGTGATGTTTTGTTCGGGATCTCGGGCAAATTGGAGGGGGCCGGGGAGAGAGTCGCTTGGTCGGGGCCACATGCCGCATTCCGCGGGCCACTGCAGTGAGTCTGTGCCAGTCTGTGCAGCCTGCGCCCGCGAAGAGCCGGCGGTGCGGGTGGCCTCCTCTTCTCGCCCCAGCTCAGGGCCTCTTTCTCTTCTCTTGCCTCTTCCGGCTGCCCTACTCTCCCTTCCACCGGCTCTCGCGCCGAACTCGCCTGATCCTATCCCATCCCGCCCCCCGGTCCGCAGGCCGGAACGCCCCTTCCATCATCTCCACGACCACTCCCTCCTCAAAAATTAGGCTACACGCCGACTATGCACTTTCACATGGTCGCCCTGCCACGGTGCGACCGAACACACTGGGAATATGCAAAGATCCGGCAGGTCGCGCCCAATGCAGCACGAGATCCGACATATGACGAGAACTGACAATGCATCGTGCCGTTAGGTAGAGTGCGCGAAGATTAATGTCCGTGTATGCGGGGATAGAAATGGGACAGTACCAGCGACGTATGAAGGGACGATAAGGCAGTAGAGGGGACCAGAGAGAACAGGAGTAGTCATGCGGGGGGGAGAAATCGTTCATGGCGCAACAGCGCAGGCTAATCCCCGCGCGAATCGCACATATCCTACTCCTCTACCTTGCGTCGCTTCGAGCGCGTGGTCCGATACTGATACTCGTCCTCGTCGCTGTCGCTCATGTCCACGTCAGCTAGCTCCGTCCCGTATAGTTTCTCCCGTCTGACCCGATCGATCCGGCGCAGGCGAGGAAGGTTAAACGCGAGTGACTTGTGGAACTCCGTCTAGTGCGTCCATCGTGTCAAGGTCAAATACATGAGTATTGTCACAAAGACGTTATCGCCCCGAAAAAAATGGACGTACCTTAGGCACCTTCACCTTCACCCCTGGGGGAGATGAAGCGTGTATCCGGCGTTTCCTATCGTTGTACTGTCCAAAAGGAGAAGACATACGTAAGTCCTCCAATACCGCCCGCGATTTTCCGAACCGCCTGATGTACCGCGCACCGCGGGGAACGCGCAACGGGGAACAAGGGATGTGAGGGGGAAAAGATCTGCGAAAAGCGCGTACCTTCCTCTGCTCGTCCTTGTACAGGATCGTGAGCTGCTTGATCCACCGCTGCATGTTCGACTCCTGGCGCCGCTTCTTCGCAAACTTCTGAAGGTTCTCGTCCTCGCCCTCCATCACGATGTCCTCGTCGTCGCTATCTGGTACCACGTACGACTTAACCGTGCTGGCCGCGCTCCGTCGCGGCCGCTTCTTCGAGCTGCCTCCCTGAGCTGGGCCCGAGCCTGAGCCTGACACTGATGCTGGGGCCTCCGCCCGTCTGGATGGCCCTGCGGTAGACGGCCCGGGCGTCGGGCTGGCCTCACACTTGACCGCCTGCTCAGACCTATTATTGTGGGGAACCTTGACCCGTCGGCCTTTCGGGTTCTTCAGAGGCGTCTGGGCCTGGGTGACAGCGGCGCCGGTCAACTCTGCCTGACTAAGGTAGTCCTCTTCACTGAAGTAGAACTCCGTGCCCGCGTCGATGTCGTCGTACAGCGACATGCTCGGCGTCCGCCCGAGTCGCGCGAGGATCTTGAAGTGTTTCAGCGTTGTCGGCACCCGGCGCGAGGGCAGCGGATTGTCGAGCGTGTACGGATGCTGGTGCAGCACCTGTGGCAACACAAATCACCGCAACCGCGCAGCCAAGCGAAGAATGTGACAGGGCACAGCATCCGGACAAAGAAAAGTGCGCAAAACATGGTAAAAATGCCGATAAGTCAGCGGTTCGGTTCTCGGAAGACCGGCGCGAGGGGCCTGCGTCTACGCACCGTATAGTTCTGATTGATGACGGCGTGGATGTGGACCACAGCGGCGACTGGGCTGAGGTGCCCAAAATGGTTCTGGAGCCATGAGCCGACCTGGGTGTAATCTGGACGAGGCAAGGCGGTGTGTGAGCCGAGGAAACAATCTGTCAAGCACCGATTGCCGGTGGCACCGGGACCACCGAACACGACGGAGGCAGAACCACATTGACGACGTACCAGCTGGATATGGCAACTTGCTGCTGTCGTGGTAAGTCGTATATAATTCGTGAAACCGCCGTCGGCGGGAAGGCGTCATTTCGTCTTTACGAATCATCGCAGATAGGGTGTCTTGGCCAATAGGCCCCTGCCGAACGCGCAAATTTAGTTAAGGGCACCTCGACACGCAGACAAGACCGCAGCACACACCAGATCCTCCCCGTCAGCTTCGCCAGGTGCTTCCGGATCCTCCGCTCCTTCCTCGGCCCCATCCTCAGCCTCCTCTTCGTTCTCTGCAGGCTCGGGCTGGGACACAGGATCCGAAGCTACCGGTGGTGGAGCTAAGCCGGCCTCGTCGAACGGCAGCGGTGCACCCCTCTTCATTAAGTCCGCACACAACGGTGCCGAATAGTCCCTGCACGCCTTCTCGTCCTCCAGGGGGGGCAGATCTTCGACCTGCAGGCGATAGTTCTTCACGATGTGCACAGCAAGCACATCAGAGAGGTACGCATACGCATCGACGAGCTTCGCGAGCATCTTGCCCTTGCACCCGATTTCGAGGCACCCCAGTGCGACTTCGGTGACGATGCTCTTCAAGGCTTCTGCATCGAGGTCGAGCGCTGAGCGCGCATACGCAAGGATCCCGCCGAAGCGCTCCGGCACGAATTTGCTCAGGAGGATATCGACAATATCTTTCCGCGTAAGCGGCCCGAGCTCCAGCTCTTCGATCTCGTCGCTGCACGCGTCGACGAAGCGCGCGATCGCTGGCGATGTCTCCACCGTGTACCAGATTTGTGGCGGGACTGGCGTTGGGTCAGAGAGGAATATGGTGAGCAGCATTACGAGGCGAACGGTCGGATCCTCAGAACGGTAGTCCTTGTAGAGCACCCGAAGAACTGATGCAGTATGGGCTGTGGTGACGGACCGGGTATTCAGGAAGAGCTGTTGAGGTGTCAATCTGGCTGTTTCACACCCGTAGCTTCGGTCTCCACTGACCTTAATCAGGTCCTGAACGACAGAGCTAGTGAGGATGAAGCGTGAGCGATCAGGAGTGCGATACACGTGTTGAAGAGGCCGATGACGTACGCTAGCTCAAACCGCAAGATGCCTTCCTTGTCGAGACGCTTTAACGCCGTGTACGCGTGTTCATTCGTCTTCGCCTCCATGCAGATCTCGGCAGCGACTGTCCTGCTAAGAAACATACTGTTCTCACGAAAACAGCACAAAGGCGCGGGACATGAGCAAGCCATAGACACGTCGCGGGCAAAGCTCGCAAGGGAACAGAACCGTACTCAGGATCCAGCCGCGAAAGTTCCCGTACATTCTGCACAATCTCGTCCGCACGGGCTTCGAACATGATGGCCGGCTTCTCAAACATCCTGCGATAGATAAAATCGCGATACTGAATCGTCGGTAGCGTTAGACAATAGGGTATGGGGAGGAAAAACCGCGGAGGCTCATGACCCACTCACCTTTCGATCCATATTGAACCCGTTCTGCCGAGCGAACGGCAACAGCCGAGGTTCAATAGCGAGCACGAGAGGATACTGAGCCATCATGGGATCCTGGAACAAACGTGTTCAATAATCAAACTTTCGCATTATATCCCGTGTTGCGGGATGAACACGTACCCTGTCCGAGAATGGGATGAACTACCACGCGCGTGCGATTAAGTTATCGGAGCCTGTATCGGGAACGACGGCCACGCACCTTGTACTTCTCAACCACATCCCTCACCTGCTCCCATTTCGCTGCTCGGTATTCGGTCGGGAACCTGCTCTGCTTCAAGAACAAGTTGAGGATCGTCCCATCGTCTTCGCCCTTTCCCGCCGGTATGTCGCCATATGTTCGAGAGGCGATGGAGAGGAAGTGTGTGAAGACTGGTAGACTGAGCGTTCGCACCCAGCGTGTCTTTATGAACGGCATTTGCGTCCGGAAATAATGGTGCATGGCGCATTGTACCAGATATCGCGATAGGTGGGCGCCGCTTCCCAGAAGAATCTGTCGTCCAGCGTCAGCAATGATCAGCAGACCTTCTGCGTAGCGTTAGGATGCTACAATGGCAGCCTAGACGTGAAACCTCCGCCCCAGATATTCCCAAGGACATTCCATGGGCACTTTAGGCGGCATCCTCGGTCCCATACATGCTTTAGAAGCGAGAACATGATCGCGTCAAATATAGGCGTAGATTGCCTGACCGACCCAGGTTGCCCCATATGCTCCCTCACAGATCGGGCGACTTTCTTTAATCCAACGTGTAGACAGGATTTCGTCACCTACCGTGGCCTGGTCGCACTTCAAGTTGCGCAGCATAGTGGAGTAAGGTAAGGTACGGCAAACATCAATGCACATGCAAGAACCTTACTGCGCACTCGGAGGAAGACCATCCGGACACAGCACAGGATGCGACACAACGCAATCCGTAGATGACACGCCGGTGGCGGCCGTGGCCGCAAACGGCAGATCGCGGCGCACACCATGCGCCTCGTGTGGCGCCAGGCTGCTCGCCTGCAGCCAGCGTTCGCGCGGGGCGTAAGCATACGTGACAGGAGTGCGTGCAGTTCCCCCGTCCGGGAGAGGATGCGTCGGAACGGGTAAAGGGCCACCTCCAGCGGATCTTACAAAGGTTCAAACCTTGAGCATTCTCTCCTGACAGCCGAGGAGCTGGCGGGGCAGGGGAGGTATCACATCGCCCAGCACATATCCCCGACACCGCGAGGCCGGAAAAGCCACGGCGGACAGGCGCAGGCCTGCTGCTACGGCGAGATGCACAGACCGAGAGCTCAACCACGCTGACATGGGTGCATGACAAGGCGGCGGAGGTGGGAGGAATGTGGCAGAAGAAGCGAGAAAGAAACGGATGCATGCAAGGAACACTCACATCAAGCACTCTCTCGTTCAGCAGCTTGCCCCTCCCCAGAGCCCAGTAGAGCGCTTGGATGCGGCCATGACGGGCGAGGAAGTACATCGCACGGATGTACGGGTCCTTGGCGAATTCATAATGGCGTTTAGAGAGGATGGCGAATGGGGCGGGGTGGCTGAGCTCGTTGAGGATGAGTTGCAAGATCTCATCTATTGCATCCAGGCGTGAGTTCCCCACTGGGCGTGCTCTAGACTGCCGCCGATGACGTACCACAGAGGCGATCCATGACTGCTGGGCTTCAAGTGCAGGATTGTGGCCTGTTGCGAAACGGTTGTCAGGGGAGGTGCGAATCGGCTTTAAATGGAGTCTGAGCGTAGTCGACCGTAGCAGCAGCAGAGAGGTGATGTGCGATTCGGAGAGACAGGCAGAGTGAAGAGGTGCCCGTGCACACGAGGGGTGCTGTGAGTGCGGCCTAGTGGGAGGGCGTGGCGGGCTCGCTCGTGCGGCGGCGGGGGAGAGGGCGGAAAGGGGGATATGGAGGGAAGGGCGGAGATGGTAGTAGGGAGGGACAAGGAGCGATCTGCCACCAAAACGCTTGGACGAGTTGCGGGATTTGGAGGTCCGCCTGCCTTCTCGGATCCGGTCGCAGATCGGCTGGGGCACGCCCTCACTCTCAGACGCCTGCTGCATCTCTCCAAAACCCACCACGCCCGCAACCTTGTGCGACGGCGGCATAGCCACCACCTCTTGCATTGCAGCGGCCCTGACAATATATCCTACTAAATACTCAACGCCTCCACCGTCCCGTTCCTCCCGAACCCCCACATGCTACATCCTTAAGCTACCCCCGACACCTTCCTGTCCATGTTCTAGCGTCAAAACTCTCCCCTATAATACCCCCGCCACACTTTCCACGGTAACTTCCAGTCCCGCAGCTGTAATGAGGGGTCGAATGCGTCAAAATTGACCGCCTCGAGGCGGCCCAGGTAATCGCGCGTCGGTAGCTATGTGAAAATAAGTCCGTCAACATCAACTCATCAGGCAGTCGACAAACCCCGGTCAGCATCCTTCTTCCCTCCGGCCCGTCATATAGGCGTGTATGTTGTCCGGAGCCGTGTCACGGGTGAACCGCAAGGAAGTTTTTGAAGGATGCTCGACGAGAAACTTGCAAAGAACAAAGAACGCACCCCGTAAAGGAAGACCGGCATGGCTACTCTCGGGACCTTCCCGCCATCGCCGCCCGATTGTTTAAACATTTCGCGTGCGGTGAGCAGGTTGTCGTTGGCGACTGTCGCGAACTCAAACACCGCGTCCGAGATCCCGTCCGCATTCCCACCCCTGTGGAAGACGTCCTCTTGGCGGACGCCGTGACGCGCAGTGATTTCCGCTGGAATAATCATCCTACCCTTGGACGCATGATAAGGTAGGGCGCGCAGTAGAATTTGAATACCCTGCGCAACTCCAAGGTGTGAGGCAGCATGAGAGAATAAATCTGACGAGGACAGGTCAAGCAGCGAGAGCAGGAGGTAGAAATATGTTGATGATGTCGACTCGGCGTGTTTTGTTAGAGATTCCACGGTGAGGTGCATCGGGGAGTGCAGCTCAGCATCCTGTGCGAAAAACGGCAAAGCGTCACGCCCACGATCTCAGAACCAAGCTATCCGAGGTCAGACGTACTCTCGCATCAATGATCCTGCGGAGATGGTATGCAGGGAGGTTCGCCCTTTGTAATGCATCATGTAATGCGAGCGCAATAGGATGTTGAGGCGGCCTGCCCTACGTCAGACAGCGGTGAGGCCGGGTATGGAGAAGTGGGGGCATAACATACATCAGCAATGCTTTTGATGGTGTCCCGCCAGAACTGCAGACGCATTTTACCGATCATAGAATTCGTAACAGTATCTTGGATTGAAGCAAGCTCCACCTAGAATGCGGTTGAGCTGTCAGAATGCCTCTTATTTAGCGCTATGAAGATCACGAGAGATGGAAAAAGTGGGTGTGAACGGATGGAAGCTTCGAGGCCGTGCGCTGTCAGTGACAAAATGAATTGTCGACTCGCTAACAGTTCCGCGCATTTCGAACGATATCCAGAATCTTCCGACCGGGGCCTAGGCATGTGGATGGCATTGTGAGTACATAGCCCTTCTCTCATTCTTTGTGGAGCGGAGTGTAAACCTTCTCACGAAGATACCATGTGTGTCATCCCGGCGGTGGGATGCCAACTCAGGCCGTTGTGTACACGAAGTGACGGAGAGCTCGCAAGCATTTGTATGACTGCATACAACCGATAGGAAGAAAACGAACGACCGAACTCACATAGAATGCGCGAAGGGCGAAGAATGCATCTTGCAAATGCCGAGGATAAAATCCTCCTATGAGGTAGCTTTCGTAGTCGCGTTTTCGCACATAATGTCTGCAGTAGACGGCCGGGTTTACAACCGCGACACTGGCCTCCGAAGCGGCCATAGACGTGGAGAGTGACCTCAGAGGAGAGACCCAGATTGAACGCGGCAAACCTGTGCGCGAAGGTCGCAGAGGATGTTGCCAAAGCCTCAGCATGTCTAAGGTCCAAAGCTCACCAGAGATCCAGCAGGAATTATGTCGAGACAGAAGACGAAGAGACGGTATCCGAGACGTGGAGGTCAATCGCAGGCCTATGACGCGACCCAGTGCCGTGACCCGACGCCCCGCATCACTCTCGACGTGACACCATCACAGTCGATGAAACAATGTGTCACGACCCGGACCGGAGCATTCGGGTCGGCCAACGAAGCCGTCTCCCGAGCGCCGAGCGGAATCTCCTTGTGTGCTCACTAGTCACTGCTCGTCCCGTCCACCTTTCCTTTCCCTTCTTGCGTCTAGCCGCCTCAAGAAACGGCCATTGGAGGGAGGAAGGATCATTTGGGGTGGAAACGATGTCCCTGCGGCGTTCCGGGCTCCAGAAGGAGGTCCTCTCACTCTACCGACGGTTCGTCTTCTTCCCCCTCCGAGCTCCCCGCACACCTCATCTCACATATCACACCACAACCACAACCACCACCCACACTTTGCTCGAACCCAATCCAGCGCTCTGCGCATGGCAAATGCAAAACCACCCGCCGTGCAGGGCAAGTTCCGGCTTTTCGTGCGGTACACCTTCAAGACGCAGGCCGCCGCCGTGTCCCCCCGTGACATTGCGGCGATCGAGCACATGCTCCGCCGTGGGCGCCGCCAGCTCGAGATGTACGAGGATCTCAAAGTCCGCGACTGCTTCGTGAGCACCGAGATGCTGCACTGGGCCGCGCAGAACCCGGGCAGAGCGGGGAGGCCATACGCAGGCTCCCCAGACTCCGGACTCGGACGCACATCATGACGTTTGCCCAAGGCCACCGCACGGGCCGGAAGGGAACTTTGCGGCAAACTCTACCTATATGTGCGTAAACTCGCCGTATGTTGCTCATGTGGTCGCGGGCGCAGCTCATGATTGCGTAAAGTTCTTGGTCATGTCGGGCTGGCTTCCCTTCTCCACCTTCTACCCTCCCATGTCCTGGCCAAGCATCTCTCAGGGAAGAGGGCCTCGCGTTGACAGGTAACAACGCGCAGTGGGAGCGTCGACCGCTGACCGTGCACATACCTTCCCAAGCTTCTCTGTCGTCCGCGGTGATCCGGGATTTACAACGGCCAAGAGGCTCGTGTGGCGTGGAGTTTATCGGAGCTTGCGCGGATCGAGCGGTAGCACTCCAAATCTGGAGGCTGTTGTAGGCGTGTCTGGGGAGCATCATGCGATTACAATGTCTAGTACAATAGAGATCCACCCCCTCCCCTACTCTACGCCTTCTGCTGTGCGACCTCGGGCTCCAAGAATGACCGGGTAACAATGTCATCAATGTGAGCTTGCTGCCTCATCGACTTCTCCTGGCTCAGTGCCCGCTGCGCAAGACGTGCCTCTTCCTCCTCGGACAAGCGCACCACGGGAGCTGGTTTTTGGTTCCGCAGAAGCTTTTCGTGACGCTTGTTGAAGATCTTGAGCGCGCCTTCGTACGCGACGCGTCGCTCGTTGATGACATACTTGATGCGGGCCATCGTCTTGCGACACTGAATAACATAGGGTATGGTCAATAAACAGAACACCAGAGAACCAAAAAAGTGGGAATGGTAGGTCAACAAAGAGGTTGGCGGAGGTGTATTGATCGTCAAATGGAACAGATAAAAAGGAAGAGAGAAGCAAGATGCAGGCTAAAGGGGATACATACCCTAAACGACTTCGCCCACAAGCCGAGAGCCTGCTCGTTCGCTCCGAGCCTCCGAGCCTCCGCTTGCTGCGTCGCCAGCAGATTCCGCTCGCGTAACACGACGTACCACAGGGTGTGCAGGTCCTTGAAGCTCTTTCGCCTGAGTTCTGCAGCCGTCCACGAACGACCTGTAGTAAGTCAGTCATGACACAAAGTTCGTTAGCGAGTACACCTAGGGCAGCAAGCGACAAACGCACCACTCTTATCCCCAGTCATGTCGGCAGACTCCACCGTGTCGTAGAACGTCTTTCCATCTATCTCCTTCCTCCGGAAGAAAGCGTATAGCCCGTGATTCGGGTTCACGGGGATCTGGAGGTGCGGACGGAGAGAACCATCCTCGCTAGTGGTCTGTGAGCTTGAGCTTCCTGTCTTAGCAGGGACTTGAGTCGCCAGTCGACGGGAATGTAAATGTAATGAGAAAGTGGCGACAGAGCGTGCTGCCCGAGACGCTACCGCAGGCACGGAGAGCATTTTGGACACCGTTCAGGTGAAGGTAAGCAGCGAGCGGACTCACACTTCGACCAGCTGGACTTCGGCAAGTTCGGGCGTCTGGTCATGAGCACGTCACGCAGAGGTCACAGGGGGAGATGTCACGGTCCGCCGAACGGGATAGCAGTCTAGACGTCTAAGGGTTAAGGCCTTAACGGCCTTAAGGAGGGAAAGACCACTAGCAGGTGTACATAAGGTATATGACTACTACATGTGCATTCTAATGTACCACTTCTATCAAAGTCACTAGAAGATGCCAAAGAACTACCATGGCCGGGGCAACTGGTCCAACCTTGAGGAGGCCTGGGTCATGGGAGGCGCCGAGGTTAACTTACTCGATAACGTCGTCATCATCGTCCGAGTCCTCCTCCCTAGCACGCTCGCGGCGAGCCGCTTCCTTTGCTCGCTTGGCGAGCCCTTTGTCCACCTCAAGGTCGGACAGTGCGAGCATCTTGTTGCAGCCGGTTGCAGGACATTGCTTCGCCCCGAGTCTGAGATAATCTCGAATAGCTGTAGCGGAGTAAGAGTGACCACACTGCTTCCTAGGTAACGAAGCACAATTGTCAGCTGAGGATTGCTTGTACTGAACGGGGCCACATACGAAGTCAAGGGGTCGACGAGATGTGTAAGCGAGAGGGGACACTTGTAGTCCTGGGTGATGCCGCCAATCTGTACGTCGTCTTCGTCGTCGCTGTCGTCTCCCTCCTCTGCATAAAATGTATCGTTATTCCAGGCTCCGTAAAAATGTGACAAGCATCAGCGTACCTCGAGGGATGAGGTCGGTAAGTGGCGGCATCGCAGTGTCAGGATGGTGCACCTCCTGCAAAATAGGAGGTCGTCAGCTGCGGCATGGCGGTCAGGAAGAGCCTTACTGACATATATAGCCTGCTTAAACTTCGAGTAGTTGTCGCTCTTGGCATACTTCTGCCGGGAGGTCTTGGTCTTATAAGCGTCCATCTTCTCCTGAACACCTTTCTCATACACATCGATGACGCCCGCCTGTAACCACTGAGCATAGGAAAGTGTCAATCCGAATGAGAGTACTCACAATCTCCTCCCCCCTTTGAAGTTTCTGATGGATCTCATCCAGTGCCTGCTCGTGGGCGTTCAGGTGTTGTTCCGTATCCAGCAGCTCGCGCATGAGCGCGTCGATCTGCTTGAGAGCCTGAACCGAGTCTCATCAAACCCAGAGCAAGCGACAGATGATGATTTGAAACACACCTTCTCGCCCTTCTCGCCATCTGTAAACTCGGCCACAGACGCCGCGACTTCCCTCAAGAAGCCGTAGCTGAACGAATGAACCTTCTCGCGTGTCATGGCCCAGTCGCCCGCCATCGCGCGAATCTTCACTGCCTGGCTCTTATCTAGAGGGTGGTCGCGGGTGTCGGGCAGCGGCAGCTCCTCCTCTTCCTCATCGTCTATCTCCGCGTCGGAGTCGTCCTTCGCAGCACGCTTCTTCTCCTTCTTCGCCTTCTTCAACCGACGCGGCTGATCATCTTCGTCGTCCATCTCTACGTCTTCCTCCTGCGTGTGCGGCTTGCGTTGACTTGGGCCGGAGTCCTCCTCAATGTCGGAGGACAGTGCTCGTGTGTGGCGTTTCTTCGAATGGGAAGAGCTGGCGACAGGCATATTTCTTGGCGGGGTTGATACTTTTATGTAAAGCAGGAAGAAACGTGTTTGTCGCGCGGAGTGGCCAAAGGAAAGACGCGTCGCAACTCGAAAGCGCGACTCACCGAGCGTGTGACCCCTTTAGGGCAGGGCCCACCGCGACTGGGAACGAGCGCTGGCTAAGCGCCTTTTGCCACAGTGTCGGCGGCGGCGGCAACTCAGACTTGCTCACTGCTCACCGTGTTGGCCGCCATGTTCTCTGCTCTCCGACTGACGGCCCAAGTCGCCAGGCCATGGTCGACCTCCTCTCTTCTTCAAAGGGCTGCTCCTAGTGTTACCCGCACGGCTATTCCCTTCGCTTTCTCTCGCTCGTTCCACCCATCCCCCTCCGCCGCCACCACCTTGAACCAGGCTACACGCCGAAAGCCCAAGCTGAGGGTCAAGCCTTCTAAGTCCCCGCTTCTGGAGGGCAACACGCACAAGAAGGGTGTCGTCAGCCAGATTTTCATAGCGAAGCCGAAGAAGCCCAACTCAGCCAAGCGCAAGGTCGCGAAGGTCAAGCTGTCGACGGGCAAGACCGTGCAGGCGTACGTTCCCGGAGAGGGACATAACCTGCAGGACCATAGTGTTGTCCTTATTCGTGGCGGGCGTACTCAGGATCTTCCTGGTGTCCGGTGCGTGGTACGAAGTTAGGGTGCGGGTGATGCATGTGCTGACGCTGCGTGACATGCAGTTATAAGGTTGTCCGCGGAACCCTCGACTTTAGCGGTGTTGTAGGCCGTGTAACGGCTCGGAGCAAGTACGGAGGTATATCTAAACCATCGTTGCTTGCGAAGAGTATAGGCTAACGAGCGACGGTAGCAAAACGACCGAAGCAGCAATAATCGGTGCACTCCTTCACCACGTTGCATATTACCCCATCCAATTGCTGTCGCTTTACACGTACATTATCAAGACATTCTACTCATACTATAGATGAAATACCTCGGGAACCGACCATTGAATGGGTATCATTGATGTAAGGAAGGTAATGTAATGAAGTAATGCGATGAAGCAGGTAAAACCCCTCCAAGTCCATGAGCCAAGGAGGCGAGTCCATGTATCCAAGCCAAGTGATGAAAAGTCGCAGCAAATAATTGATCACTCTCCAAAGTCCGAGTTATAGGTAACACAACTTGCCTGCCTGCCTCAAGGCCTCCTCTCTGCCCTTCGACGCCCTGACGACCTTCTCGATTTCTACATTGATCGCCCACACCCACGCATCACGCTCAAGCTTGCTCCGCGTCCGGAACACCTTCACTTTGCGCTTCGCTTTTAGCGGCGGAATGTCCATCGCAGTGATAATCCTATGGACGCCCTCAGCTTCTCCTGTGACGTTCCGGTACCAGACGATGAACATCGTGTCCTCTTCGCTGTCGTCCGTCTCCAAGCCGTCTCCGTACCGCCGAGCGACTGGCGGTGCGTTCGCGTCGTACTGGCCGGCCGGGAGGTATTGGGCTGCGAAGTACCCCGAGCACACGTACGCGTCGACGAGGTTGATGCTCTTTCCTCTGCGGTGATGCATCGAATGGTGCGGAGAAATATCAAACTCCACGAGATGGCCAGAAAGCAGCACAAGTTGGACGTGACTGCCCCGAAATATTAGCCTCCCACTCCATTCACAGTCAAAGAATAGCAACGCACCTGTACTGGCCCCACCAGCCCTTCCGGCTGTATAGCCGTCCGCGCTTGAGCATCACGCGGCAGCCCTCCAGCACACACCAATTGTAGAACGTTGACAGATCAGGCATCGCCGCCTCGCGCTCATGCAGTAGCTCTGGGGGCGCGTCGTGCGTGTGCCCCGGGGAGTGCTGGTGGTCCTCGCGCGGCCGGTGCGGCGTGATGCGCTCACGGCCGGTGCTGGCATGCGCGATCTTCATCTCGAGGCGTGCGTCCGCCTGGTGGCGCTTCTTCCAATAGGACACCAGCTGGCGGAGTCGCACGATCCATTCCAACGCGGTTGCGCACGAGTACGCCTGTGTGGTACGGGCGAGAGAAAATCATAAGCTCAGGGCACGGAAGGGGACAGAACATATGCGTACCTCGAACCTCAGCACCCGTCCAGTTACTAGCACGAGCTCAAACGACCGCCGCAGCCGCAGGTGAGCCTTATCCGTGGTCTTGGCCATCCCTATTTCCCCTCCGGCATCCTCATCATCGCTCTCGCTCCGCTCGACCTGTTCCCAAAAGGCGGCGCCATCCTCCCAATCTGTCCCTTGAGGGACCGCACTAGGTTCCGTGTCCTGAGGAATATGCTGGAAGGCACGCCGTACTGCGACAATGCTCCGCAGGTCGAACATGCCCGTCGCCTGGAGGACCTGCGCCCGTCCGCGCCGTAGCTCCGCCTTCCGCCGGGTCTCCGCGGACTCCACCAATCCGGCGGCGTCTAGTGTGCTCTGCGAGGCACTTGGAGACGCCGTTGGGGCCCCAGGGGGGTGTGGGGGGTGTGCATGTGCAGGTAGGAGAGAGAAAAGGTAGCCGTCGTGCGTAACCAGGTACACAGAATGTCGCAGTTGAGGGTTTAGACGTATACGGTCGACGTATCCCTCGACCGCCGCCGGTTCGTCTAGGCGTGTGCCGTCCTTCAAATAGAGGCGGGTCGGAAAGTGCCGCTTGAGACGAAACTCCAGGCGAGCAGGCTTGTCCCCCTGCTTGAGTGCCAGTCCGCACAGGACCGCCCACTGCCGAGCATTGTCCTGTAAATCGGTGTCTTGCCACACCCAGTCGAGCTCCGTGTTGAGTCTCCACGCTAACTCGAACTTCGCGCCTGCCCCTAGCTCATGATCCAGGAGGGCTCGATACTCGGGCGCGCTTCGGATGTACCTTTGACAGAGGCGGACGATGTTCCCTTTCTGGAACACTTTGTATGCAGCGTCGATATCCACAGTGTCAAAGCCGGGAACGTCGACCCTCATGCGCGTGTCCACAGCTGGATTCTTGATCTCAATGAACGGCGGGAGTTGGCCGCCCTTGTGACGCCTGCCGTGGATTAAACTAAATAAATAAACCAAACACATGAGGATTTCGCACATACCAAAGCTGCCACATCCAGTCCATGGCGCGAGATCGGCATTTGACCTTGAAAACAAATATGTGCGTGCCCCTTTCACCATGAAACATTCTAACGCGTGCTGAGTCTGGCCTCAAAAGTGTCGGAGGGCATGTGATACAGAACGACATGTCAACGTAGGAGTAGAGCGATAGTCTGGTTGACGGGGACCCTAGAGGTGCGATATAGGCCAGTCGTTTGCTGTCGGCAAACCACGCCCGGCCAAACATACGCTGAGGCAAGCAATCAACAAATTGTATAAGGTGTTATGAAGAGTACTTACATGTTCTGTGTATAGTTCTAGCCGATCCTTCCGCCATGCTACGATATATTCCGCCCAACCTTCATTATCGAGATGCCTTGCCACTCGATTCCGCGTCTCGTCGAAGGGGGTCGGTACGCTGTACTCTGTGTACGATACCCTGACCATCATTCGATCTGATTTCCGGTGAGCAGTAGAGCTTGTAACAGGCAACGACCACTTACCTCGCATGATCACATCCCCCTTCTTTGCCCTAGCTTCACAAGTGGTCCGTTCCGCGGCACCCGCGCTCGTCACGTTGATTGCACTTCCGGTGCGCTCTAGTACCTCAGAGGGTGGCGCAGGACTGTCACCATAGTGAACGCGTACAGCCTTGCCCTTCCCCTTGCCTGAGACGGGCAGGAAAGAGGGCCCACTGTGTGAGGTGCCGTTAGGTTGCGGTGGAGGAAGAGATGAAGGGACTGTCTCGGCCGATGCCTCCTCGTCGGCCAGGGGATCGGCAGGCTCTTCCCCTTGACGACTGGTGGACGGTACTAAGGCTGTGACAGAGTCCGCTGAGGCGTCTTGCTCGCGAGAGGGGGCTGGTGAAAGGGGTGAGGGTGGTTTGCTGGTCGGGATTTCCGCTGGGGCCGTAATGAATGTCTCTGGTCTCGTGGAATGGGAGACACCATCAGCTGTGGGGTCGACCACCGGCGCAGGAGAGGATGTACTGGGAGGATTGAGTTGAGAGGACGAGGGTAGATTCTCATCCATGGTGTCCACGCCAAGGAAAACGCCAACGTCGAAGGACGTGCCTACCCATTTGTGCGAGGATCCCGCCTGCTTCTGCTCCTTCCGTGCGCGCGCCCAATCGCTCTGTCGCCACCGCTTGCGCATTTCCTTCCGTACACTCTTCTGCTGACTCTCACCCCAGTCCTCCTGCTGGCCACCGTGTCGAAGAAAGAACTCGAGTGCGTGGTGGTGGATGACCTCGGACAGACTGCTAGAATCATCGTCGTCATCGCTGGAACTGCTTTCCTGGCTGTGGTCGCTCTGCCCTAAGAGGGAATGCTTGTGCTTCCGATTGCGGGGTCGCTTAGAGTCCATGTCGAATGCGGAGGCTGGGACGGGACCGATGAATCTTCGACGGCGCTTGTGGACGTCATCTCGCTTGACAACATCTTCCGGCGAGAGTGGGCCAGATACATGAGCTGAAGAGGTCTGGGTGGCCATGACGAGACATGGAGGAGAGGACGAGGGTGCCACGGAAGGCTGAAAGCGGAGGTGGGGATAGGCGCTCTGCGGAGATATGACATATGACGTTGTGACGGTTGTCGCAACCGCCCAAAATAAGTAGGTAAGTAGCTCGAGCGGCATGTGGCTTCTGCAAATCCCATCTTTCCCACACCCAAATAAGGGAATTCCCGCCTGCCCACGCGGCCCCGGGCGCTCCACCGAGTCACGGGCGTTTAAATACCACGTTAGCTTGGGACCCGGCAGCAGCGTCCCGTTCAGAAGACAGCGATCAACGTCGATCGGGTCTGCGCTCTTCTGCTCTCTACGCCTCGTATTCTGGGGAACCGCGGGATGGAAAACGTACAGGATGTTGAAGGCGTTACCGATTTCAGAATCCGCGCCAGATTCGAGAACAAGGATGAGTTCGTAGCCCTCCGAGATCAGCTCTTGTCAGTCGACGTCTACTCCGAACCGACCGAAGAGCAACGGAACGTCGAAGCAAGTCGCTACAAGAGAATATCCATGATCGTATGTCGCACATGGACACTTTTCACTCTCGAGCCTCGCTGATTCACCACTGTTGCATCAGTTCGACTCCTACCAGGAGCAATCCTATCTCTGGGATCCGGACTTAGAGTCACTCGTCGCACCGGTTGTCGATGCGTTCAAAGTTCACGCCAAGACATTCGCCAGCGGTCACTTCCAACGGGTGTCTGACGTGCGACTCCATTTCTTTTCCATGCTTCCATACCTGTTTGTCAAGTTTCGCGGGTACAAGACAATCAGTGAGCCGCCTGGGAGTAATACATTGGCAATCAATCTCACCACTCTTTCCCCCAGCCAAGTTTTTCCCTCACGAGATAGCTGATCTAACAACAGCCCTCGACTGCATGACCAGTCATAAAAGCCCAATTAAACAGACTCTCCGATGGCCTCTGCGCTATATCTTGCTCCTTTGGTTATCCCTAGTCTGCATGATCCCCTTCGACCTTGAGCAATTCGATGAGGTCGGTAAAGAAGGCCAGACAGCTTCAAAGGTCGAGGGCGTGGGCAAGCACTATCTAGGCAAAGCAGGATTGGATCGTGAAGGCTCAGCGCTGCTCCTCTCCAAGTTTTACATGAGGTACGGTATGACTTTCTCTTTCTCGCACGGAGTGGTGTCTGACCGTGTGTAGGAAAGACACCGCTTCGCGTTTCCCTGACTTTCTGAAGTGGGCAACGGAGACTGTTGGAAGCACAGTAGATCCCTTCCCAGTACGTTTGTGCACAGAATGCCTTCACTCCACGGTTAACCAACTACAATTGCAGGCGACAGGACTCCTCCGCGTCCTGTGTGAGGTTACGAAGCTTGGCTCCGCCGAACAGGTGCAGACATGCAAGGAGCAGCTTCTTCAAGTCGTCACCGCGTTGGGAGGCAACCAGAGTCTCATGAACAACACGGTCATTCGCCAGCTCCGCACGAAATTGATCGCCCGGGTCGCCATCCGTTTGCTTCCTGGAAAGACACGCCGGCTCCGCGCAAAAGGTGCGTGCAGCGCCCAATCTCCCCCGCCGACCCTGGCCTGACCCAAGCTCTTCCCTGTGATTTCTAAAGGACAAGTGCTTGCGTCCGAAGGCGCGTTCGGAGGAGGAGCCGCTCCAGACGAAGACGACATTGACGTGCCGGACGAGGCTGAGTCCGTCCTGGAAGACCTCTTCAAATCCCTCCGCGACAAGGACACCGTCGTCCGGTACTCCGCGGCGAAGGGCGTTGCACGTATCGCAGAACGCCTCCCCGCCGACTTCGCCGAGCAAGTCCTCGACCAGGTCTTGCATTTGTTTTCTATCCACTCGGCCGGCATTGCGAGCATATACGACCTCCCAAGCATCGCAGAGGCGACCTGGCATGGGGCGTGCCTTGCCTGCGCGGAAATGGCGCGGCGTGGGCTTATCCCTGACGAGCGGCTCTCAGAGCTCGTCGAGTGGTTGTACAAGGTCTGTCTCAGTGGCTGTGCCGTCGCATCCATGTATGCTCACGGTGAACAGGCATTGTTGTTCGACATCCGCAAAGGCGCACATTCGATCGGATCGAACGTGCGCGACGCCGCCTCCTATGTCCTGTGGTCCCTTGCGCGCGCGCAAGGAGTTAGTGCCCTGCAACCTCATGCCGTAGACCTTGCTCGGAAGCTGGTTACCGTCTCGCTATTCGACCGGGAGGTTCACATCCGGAGAGCGGCAAGCGCAGCGTTCCAGGAGTATGTCGGCCGCACGGTAAGTGTTCGGTACACTGTGGGCCCTGACAACGAGGCCGCCTGATAGCTGATATCGGAAATTAGAGCCTTTTCCCTCATGGCATTGATGTATTACGGGAAACAGACTTCTACGCGGTTGGCATTCGTAGGAGTGCGTTCACTATCGCAGCACCCGAAGTTGCGGAGTGAGTGCTCTCGCTTTGTTCCGATCAAGCATCCGCTGAGTGCCGGTAGACACGAAGAATACCGTGGTTGCCTCATTGACCACCTTCTTGCTGTAACCTTGAGGCACTGGGACTCAGCAATGAGAGAAATTGGTGCTCAGTCCCTGCGGTGCATTTGCGAACTGGATCTGGTCAAACTAGGGCCCGACGTTGCCAAACGTGCTGTACGTAATGCGCGTCCTCTGGTTCCTATCCACGCTTTTCATTGAAACTTGCTTTGCAGGCGCAGTTACTGGTGATACCTGACGACAGCGATGTTCATGGTGGCCTCCTCGCACTCACAGAGCTTGCGGCAGCGTTCCGCAGCTCACCACATCGTGATCAACTTGAGCCGGAGCGTCGCAAGGTCCGTTCCATTCGTCTTCCGTCCATTTTCAACAACGCAGTAATCCCGAACCTTCTCAGATCTTCGCAGCCTTGTCCACAGTCCCTCTAACCACAATCCAATCCAGCCGCCAGGAGCTCATCGCTGCCGCAGCCTGCAGCCTCATTGCCTCCGGTATCTCCTTCGCCGAGACGCAGCACGGGCACACCACAGTTCCCCACTGGCGCCAGGTCGTTGACTCTGGCCTGAAACACAGGACTGCGGCGGTGCAGGAGGCCGCCGCGTCCGCCCTGGCCGCGGTCAGCCGCCTTGTCGACTGCTCGGCGGTGGTGCGGAGGCTGATCAGGGAGTTTGAGGGGCAGACGGCGCCGATGCAGCAGAGTTTGGCGAGGGTCCTGGGTGTGCTGGATTACGCGGCTTTCCCGCATGGGGCGCAGGATGCAGTGCGGTGTTTGTTGCGGATGGTCGATCGGAAGGTGGGCTGTGGTCGCATGCCGGTGTTTGCCCTCCCGGTGCGGCGCTGATTCTTTCGATAGAGCGGAGGTGGCAGCACGAATGTTGAAGCTCGGCGAAACGCCTTTGACGCAATGCCCTTGATACTGCGTAATCTATCGGAGAAGTTGGCAGAGGGTATTGTTTCTTGCGTGTTTACAGTCACCTTCTAATTACCTTATGAACAGAAATCCCTGCAGAGTTTGTCAGGGACCTCGTGGACGCGCTGTTGGACGGCCTGACCGACTATACGAGCGACGAGAGGGGAGATGTCGGCTCGTGGGTCCGCATATCCTGCGTGAAGAGTTTAACCTCTTTCTCTCAAACCCTCTTTTCGCGGGCGAGTTCTCTATTAGACCTCGCAAGGTACCTACCACCGGAGAAGTACGATGACGCGATCGCTGGAATTCTCAAGCAAGGGGTGGAACGTCTCGACAATGTTAGACAGATTGCAGGGGATAGCTTCTTGGCGCTCCTGCTACTGCCTCCCCCTGTGGTCTTGGACTCGGCGCGATGGAAGGTCCGGGAAGAAGTGAGGATAAAGGAGCTGTTTCTCAGGTACGTGCAATGACGTCGTCACAACGGTCCCCGATGCCGTTAAGTAGACTCACGGCGTTGATACAGTGAACAAGAATCGGTGGGATGGAACGTCGGCAGCTGGCTGTTCCCCAGAGCTGTACAGCTTCTGGATATCCAGTGGTACCGCCACCAGATTCTCGCAGGGATCATTCTCAGCGCGAGCACGAAAACCGACAGCACGGTACGTCATGTCGTCATATACCTCACTCGAGAAACCTTAGGTATCTGCGAGCTGAGACACCTTTTTTAGCAACGGCCGGTAACCTCCGCGTTGGTGGGTTGGGCGCTGACGATCCCTATCACTACATCTGATCCAGACCGTTACGACCTTCGAGGGCTCGCACAAGACCTGCTGGGCCAAGCGCTACAGAATACCAGCTTGAACAACGTAGTCGTGCCGGTGCTGCAGACTATTAATGTGCTTCTCGAGGCCGATGTGTTCGAGAAACTGCCGCAAGATCCCGAGGGACTGCAAACGTACGCTAGGGGTCTTTTCTACATAATTCGCTGACTTACAGTGTCCGCAGACTACGCTCCTTACTGTCTCTAGTATCTAAGAATGCATCGCGATTGAAGAACCCTCAGCGGATCAGTATGTCCATGAGATGGTCAGCGGATTATTGTCCGTTCGGATTGTGTAGATACTGACGGCAACTCCTCAGTCTCGTCAACTTGCTTCCAATCTCTGAACTACAGCGAGAATGCATTTCCCAATTGTCCACTTACCTTGGACACCAATATCCTCGAGTTCGTTGAGGCTTTTTCTAGCTGGCCGAGAGACAGATTGATTTGAGAAATAGGTCAGAGCGGATACCGCAGAGTACCTATACCTTGTATTGTCGAGCAAGGATACGGGTCTAGAAACAGACAACGTAGAAGAGATTCTTTTGGAGACCGAGTGGTAAGCCCGTGCTTCTGTCCAAGCTACGCTGTAACCTTCACTTTTTTAATGCTTCACAGGTCGTCTCAAGTGCCAACATTAGTGGAAGATGCTGCTCACCGGTGTGTTGAGCTACTGTCTGCGGCAAAGGCGGCATAATGTATTGTAGAGACGAAGAGGCATCTACGTTAATGTATGTGTACTGTACTAGGTCGGGTTCGAACCCGCGAAATAAGGCCATCTGGGCGTCTGAGGAGGCTTGTGGGGAGATCGCCGAAGCGGTATCGAGGCGGAGATGGGCGCCAATAAAGGCGTAACTGCCGCTGGGCCGGACGTCACTGTTTCTGAACGCCTCTGGTCCTTTCCTTCCCTCCGCGATTCACCACCTCCGACATGCCCCCAAGTCCTCGTCTAAGCGACCGTGAACTTGCTGCAATCAACGCCGCCGCGGTGACGCGCGAATACAATGTCAAGCCCCATCTCGGTGAGAATCTCCGGCCAGCCAGGGAGGCGGCGAGACACTGAGTTAGGGATGTGCAGATTACCGGACAGTCTCAGCGGTTAACGGGTGAGCGATACCCATCTCACGTTGAGCGCAGTGCGTGAATAACGTCAGTATAGACCGCTAGTCGTTTTGGACAACGTCAAAGTGCGTATCAGCCCAGCCGTGTGAGTTCCCGACCTACTTTTAGTACTCACCTCGACCACCAGTTCCCCTCATACAATGAGATTGTCCAACTTACGCTTCCCGATGGCACGAAACGCGGAGGTCAAGTGCTTGAGGTGCAGGGCAAGAAGGCGATCGTCCAGGTCTTCGAGGGCACGTCCGGCGTCGATGTTAAGGCCACCCATGTCGAGTTCACCGGTAGCAGCATGAAGCTCCCCGTTGCAGAAGACATGCTGGGACGTATCTTCAACGGTTCCGGCCAGCCCATTGACAACGGCCCGAAGGTGTTTGCGGAGGATTACTTGGACATTAACGGTGCGTCTTCCGCCTGTTCCGTCGAGGCCTTCACTCTGAGCATCTTGCAATGCAACAAGGCTCACCCATCAACCCGTACTCTCGTATATACCCCGAGGAGATGATCCAGACCGGTATCTCCACCATTGATGTTATGAACTCTATCGCACGAGGACAGAAGATTCCCATCTTCTCCGCTGCAGGCTTGCCCCACAACGAGGTCTGCAGCAGCTCGTGCCGTGCATCGAGGCGAAGACATGCTTATCGGCTTGCGCATTTAGATTGCTGCACAGATTGTCCGACAGGCCGGTCTAGTGAAGGGGCCCACGAAGGATGTTCACGACGGCCACGAAGACAACTTCTCAGTGGTCTTCGCCGCTATGGGTGTGAATATGGAGACTGCGCGTTTCTTCAAGCAAGACTTCGAGGAGAACGGCAGTTTGGATCGTGTAACGCTCTTCTTCAACCTTGCCAACGACCCTACGATCGAGCGCATCATCACGCCGCGTCTCGCTCTCACTACAGCCGAGTACTACGCCTACCAACTTGAGAAGCACGTGTTGGTCATCCTCACGGATATGTCGTCTTACGCGGATGCCCTTCGTGAGGTAAGTGTTACCTTCACCAGTATATCATAGCTTTTTATCTAATCCCACTTCAATAGGTCTCTGCTGCTCGAGAAGAGGTTCCTGGTCGTCGTGGATACCCAGGTTATATGTACACCGACTTGTCCACGATTTATGAACGTGCAGGTCGCGTGGAGGGTCGTAACGGCTCGATCACTCAGATCCCCATTTTGACTATGCCCAATGACGGTGCGTCCCCACCTCAGTTCCATTTAGCCGTTCCGTTAATTGACCCGTTACACGCTACCTCTCCTCACGCCCTCGGGTTCTGGCCTTCCGACCGACGTTCGCCTCTGTCCGTCCTCCACGCTCACGCCATGCCTCTGCGTCTCTTAGATATCACCCATCCCATTCCCGATCTCACCGGATACATCACGGAGGGCCAGATCTTCGTCGACCGTCAGCTCCACAACAGGCAAATATACCCACCGATCAACGTTCTACCTTCTCTGTCGCGTCTCATGAAGAGCGCGATTGGTGAAAAGCTCACTCGCAAGGATCACGGTGACGTCTCAAACCAACTGGTGCGTTTTCCTTCCAACCCTTTGCCCATAACCACATGGTCGGTGGCGAAGCGGTGACGGGGCTCTTGCGTGTGGACCGAGGTAGACTGACGTGCCTACCGTGTGTACGAACACGGTGCCTGTAGTACGCAAAGTACGCTATCGGCCGTGACGCCGCGGCGATGAAAGCTGTTGTTGGAGAGGAGGCGCTCTCACCAGAGGACAAGCTTGCACTGGAGTTCCTTGACAAGTTCGAGAAGCAGTTCGTCGGCCAAGGTACGTGCCTCCTTTTCCTTCCATCCCCCTTCCACTCTGCAGCCTCGTTTTTACAAGGCGCTCCGCGCCTATCTTCCCGCACTCAATGTGTGGGTGCACTTCCATGTGGCTGACTTGTGTCTATCCTTCCACAGGCGCGTACGAGAGCCGGTCCATCTTCGACTCGCTCGACCTCGCCTGGTCACTGCTGCGCATCTTCCCGAAGGAACAGCTGAACCGCATTAGCCCCAAGATCATCGCTGAGTTCTACGCTCGCAAGGGCCGCAAGGCTACTGAAGACGTCAAGGCTCTGGCGCACGACGACAAGCTCATCGACGACGCGTAAGCACTAGCTGCGTGTTGCTGGGCGCGATCCCTGCGGTTTTTCGCGATCGCGAGGTCGCGGAGCTTGGATGTCCTGCATGGGGATCGGTAAGAAGGACCAACGTATGCAGATGACATGAACATTGCCGATACAAATGATATCTGTACATATTACCCTCAGCGCGAAGCCGTTTGTTCTATCCCATCCCGACGCACCGCGGAGATTCTAGTGCAATGCGCATGCCGATAAGACATGCAAGTGGTCTGCTGCGGTTTTTTCGTAGATCGTACGAGGTCTGCCTCGAGATGGAAGCATGGTATGTGCATGCCGTTGCGTGGTGTTTCTAACATTCTCTCCGCGTGGCTTAGCGTTAATGTAGCGGCTCACCTGGCGGCAAAATCCTGCCCATACTGTATCGGCGATTTTGTGCGCTTTCAGCAAAGCCATGCGTCCCGAGTTCGATGACATACTAAATTCGATGTGGTACGCCTTGTGGTTTCTTTTCCACCGAAAATTAGGAACCTGACGTAAGCACGCATGTTCAGGATATCCATGGATATGTGGCACACGCAACAAGGAAACGTCAACACCTTTCATATATACATCCTCGGCGGTCCACCCAACGCCCACAAGCACAGCACTACTTGCCGGCGCAGAACGGACGATTATCTGGCCGCAGTAACGCAACAAACAATCGCTCATATGTACAAATGCGCACGGTACGAGCCTAATGTGGCGCAGGCCAAAATACCCGCCATCTGACCCGACACGAGCCAATCGGACGTTGTCGCCACGTTCCCTGGGCCTCTCGAATCTCGAATCGAACAATGCAAAGCGAGACCTTCATATCCGCGTCTTCTTTATCTCGCAGAGCCATGTTCAAGATTGCATGTCTCTACGAACGTGTACGTTCTCATGCCTTTGCTGGATGAGCGTTTTGCCGCTGCCTGTGAACCTTGCCATACTCACAGAGCCTTGCTGCACCCACAGATTGCGCAACATCCCGTACGATACGCATACACCCGCACGGCAGTGCATTTAGCACGCCAACTAGCGTTCGAGCGTTCGCCCGTGCATGTACTCGCCGCTGCGCCACCGCGGGAGCCCCGGGTGGCACCTCTGTGCACACGAGCACCCAAGTGGCGAATGCCTGGGACACCTAGCCAGCACCCCGGCGGAACTCTGACCCAGCACCCACACTCGCCCTGCACGAAAGGCTCGCAATGCCCATAACCCTATGTCAGCCTGAGATCCGGAGAAGACGAAAATGAACATGCGGCCCCGCCACCGACCAGCCAACCAACTCACCCGCCGCGGATACGAACTTCATGCTTCGAGCTTCTAACTTCGAGCTTCGAGGCCTCCCAGCAGGAGGACCACGGCCGCAGTGTGGCCGCGGCCACGCTACCTACTGCAGCCGTGCGTCCTGAGGCCTGCTCCCCCGATTCGGATGCGGTTCTCCCAGAGCACGGCTCCCCCGCCCGCGCATGTGCGTCCCCGGGCTGGGGCTTCGCGCGCATCGTGTCCCCGTGCAGGCTCTAGTAGTTATCTTGAGTCGCGCGAGAACAGCGGGGAGTGGGAGAGCCCGAGGGTCTCTTGAGGGCCTTACCTGCAAGCTGTTCTGGGGCCTAGGCTCTAGGTTCGAGGGTGTGCGAAGCGCGGAGTGCCAGTAGCAGGGCGGAGCCTCGGGTACATTGGCGCATAGTGGCAGGAACCTGGATGGGATTGGGTGCGTCGCAGGCTCGGAGCGTCGACGTCGAGCTGCATGCCATGCCGCCGTCCCTGCCGTGCACCGCGCATCGTGGGTGGGATGGTGCGGCGGCGCGTGTGTCGAGGAATCGAAGCGGGCGTGCGTTCTCGTTCTCTTATTCTGACACTTAAAGCAGCTGGGCCTGGACCTGTCGCAGGGCCCGACAAATGGTGCCGCGACGTGCGGCCCTGAGTATGGCCTGAGGTCGCCAATCGTACGTACGTATACTACGTATACCGGATACGTATACAGAAGGAGCGGGCGGTGAATGCGGCAGCGCTTGCCCGCTGACCGCCGCCTTCCACACAGGTGGTGGTTGTGCTCGCCGTGGTGGGGAAGATCTTCCCGTCTTGGATTGCCGTTTGTCATAATCTATTCCATGAAGTAAGGGCCCGACCGGCACCAGTGCTCGTCCCGCCTCGGTGCCAGCCTCGCGCCCCGGGGCGCGGGAGCGCAGACCGGTGATCAGAGGAAGGCTGGAAGCGAAGGAACATATGCAACAATTATATACCGTTTGACCCTTGCTCGATCACCCGTCCTCGCGAGACCGGGCGAATTGACGGAGGGAGACGCGTTGCTACATATGCGGCTGCGGGGAAGTCGCAAACTCGCGCTGAGCGTGGCGTACCGCTGTGTCGTACAGGGAATGCGCGACCCAGCCTCTCGTGGCATCTCTACAGTGCATCTCCTTATCAAGCACTTGCAGGGATGGGCATCTGCGGCGTCTAGGACGCATCACTAGCACGATCAGGACAGAGAACCCGCCGGCCCTTCTGGTACGTGAAACGTGTCGCTCACCGGGGCATCGAACTTGCAGAGAAGAACGGGCGGGCGAAGGGCGGGCGTTGGCGCGAGCGAATAGGGAGGGGAGACGACTGGAGAGGTACAAAA
Source organism: Ganoderma sinense ZZ0214-1 (assembly GCA_002760635.1). Taxonomy (NCBI): domain Eukaryota; kingdom Fungi; phylum Basidiomycota; class Agaricomycetes; order Polyporales; family Polyporaceae; genus Ganoderma; species Ganoderma sinense. The sequence goes on from AYKW01000069.1 coordinate 712,535, forward strand.
GACAGACATGAGAGTCTAGTGAGTCAGCGACCGCCGCGGATGCTTTAGCTAAGTCCTGCATACGCCGTGCGCGTTGGCCTGCTGGAGCTTAACCGGCCTCGACCCCCAGGCCACCGGCCCCTATTCTTTCGTCCGCGACATACGCAGGGATATCCATGTAACCCTCGGTGTGCTCGCTATCGCCGCTGGCGGCATTGTGCTCAAGGGCCCACCCCTAATGCCTTGCCGTGGCGTAGACGTTCTTCTTTCCGTCCGACCGCGGCAGGAGCGCTGATTCAGAGCGCGACAGGCCCTGGGAGGCAAGCCCAGAATAAGCAGGTGGAGAACGGGAACAGGGGGCGAAGAGTCTTGTTCGACATACCGATTACAGCATAAGATGACCCGTCCAACTGGCTCCGAGAAAATGAAATCGGCCCTCTGGTGGGCGCATTGTGTCGTGCATCTCCATTGCGGCGCGGGGTGACGGCCGCCAGTCGGTCAGATGTGCGGGCGCAGCATCGACGGAGAAGGGATCGTTGGCAAATGGCAAGATGGAAGCCCAGGAACCAACCTGGGGATGCAGATTCAGAGCAGGGGCGAGCAGTGAAATAAAAAGACGGAGGAAAAGCGGGAGAGAACTCGGATCACCGCACGACGCTAATGACAGTCTGGCAAACTCGTCCCAGCGGCCTACACGGTGATTCCGTCGTAGCGCACGCGGCTCGCATCCACCGGCGGCTGGACGACGACAAGAAGACGATCGCGACAAGGCGACAGACGGTCTGGTATGTTACGGCTGGCCCCATGATGTCGATGATGTCGATGCTCGTGCGACACTGGTTCGGGCTAATTACCTATCCGGTGCGTCTCGGTGGGAACGGCACGGGCAATTTGCCAGATTAGCGTTGGACGCTGGGATCTTGGGCTGTGGTCTTTTCCGTTGGCGGCGGGCGCACCCAGAGCCGTATCGCCATTGGATATGGAATATATGCTTCCTCCGGATCTGATTGACAGCCTACGGAGGATGAGATCTTGAGAGGGAGAAAAGTACCGGATGGGAGACCGAATTGAGCGAACGGGGAAGATGTCCGCGATATCGCAGGTAAAAGATGGATGAGTGGTGGTGAAAGATGAAGATGGTGGCTGCGGAGTATCGTACGGATGTCGAAAAATACGTCGCACGTCGGGTCGGTCGGCGTGCGTGCCCGTGTCCGGAGTGGAACTTTGCGCAGGGTCCGGGTGAGGTTCATGCACCGCGCTGCGAGATCGCAGGACGAATGAATGAAGGAAACGAAGTCGAGCTCCGGAGAGCTGGCCGCTTCGTAGCCTGCACTAGTCCACGAGTCCGAGGAGCGGTCCGCAAGGCCAGGCGCAGGTGCCCGAGAAGCCAGGCGGGCAGCCGGATTTGAGTGCAGAACCTGCCGGGTGGGGGAAAGCGGCCGCGGGAGACGACCATCTACCGGGACGCGGGCGACACAAATATGTGCGCGAGGAGGAGGGAGGGGGGCCATGCCTGATCTAGCAGCAGTTCGTGGAAGAACGGTGGGCGAATTCGAAGCAGCGATGGGAAGTTGATTGGGAAGGAGGGATGGGATTGGATTCGGATAGGCCGATGGAATCAAAGTTTTGCCACGAGCCAAGTCCGACGGTGCCCAGCGTGTCAGAGCGTGTCGCCATTCAGTACTACTTGCCTAGCATTAATATTGGAACTCGGTCCCTTCCGGACACTGCCAGTGTTAAATGATGCGTCTGTAATGGTCTCTGACATAGTGCCTCGAAGATGAACGAATTCTTCGAAGAGGACGGACGGTCGTCGAACAAGACCACATTCTTGACGGGTGTCAGTTTGCGGCGAGAGCTGTGTGCAATAGTCAACTTCGATTCGTTTAAGACATGACGGCCGCTCGGAGCCTGTGTCCCAGAGAGAGGTGGAATAGGCAGTGATCTCCCCGACGATGACAGAAGGCGATCCTTGCTGCGACCGACTTGGGGAGTCGGCCGGACCTGGGAGATCGAGCCACGATATGTCAAGGCTTTGTGCTCAAACGTTCATCCCTATCGCGACGTGGGACGTTGCAATGTGAACTTTGTGAAGCAGAGATCACATGTGTGTCTGTGGTCGGAACGTCGGAACCTGCGATGCACAGAAACGTGTTGTTAGAATTTGACAAGCTACAGGCCGCGATGGGGTTGAAACATAGAAAGACGGACGGTCATTGAATGGGAGTATCATACTAGTATGTATGAAGGTTTGCATCATATCAGCGTAGCAGGGACGAGAGAAATCGCCACCGCCATGAGATAAATGGGTGTATCACAGTCACCATCAACACATTGTCCGCACTGCCGGCGGATCGCACGAGGGCGATGGCTCGAAAAACATAATGTGCTATCTAGAGTGAATGGATGCATCTTAGCTTCGATGTTGTGTTTGAGATTGGAAGAGGGACGCTCACCAAGGATGGAATGTGGCGGCCTTGCACGCCACGGAGAACCACATCCCCGAAGGGTCCGGAACGCTGGGATGGGCAAGTGCGGAATTCACACTCGCATGGCAGAAGTCCGGTCACACATGCGAGCGGTCCAGTAGGGAGCAGGTGGGAGACAGGCCGGACCGGGCAAAGAAGGAGGAGGTGGAGTCTAGGACAGCTGGATTTGGCGACGCGACGCGGATAGCCTCGTGTTGCGATGGGTATCTGAAATGAAAGGGAAAAGTATCAGAAAGACGGCAAGTGACCAGCCAGAAGCGGCCGCGTGGGTGAACGTAGTCAGCCCTCTGTTGGCGGTCGCGGAGTGGGCCGCAGCGGTGCTTCGTGCGCGGGTCGGGCGGGTGGATGCAGGCGGGTGGACGCATGGGGCCGGGGGAGGGCGGGGGACTCCGGCTGGGGAAGGAGGAGGGCGGCGGGCGGAGAAGGGACAGGCCCCAGGGAGGAGGAGGCTCGGAGAAGCGATGGCACATCTGATCTCCAACGGCCTGTTACGTATTCGCGGCAATAGCAGGAGACCGAATTCGGCCGCGCAGAATCTCAATCATCGTGCTTGTCTCAACGTGGTGATCGTGCGGCAGGGGCGTGTGAAGGCGGGTCACAGACGAGTGTTCGAGCACCGAGGCGTCTGAACACGCACGCAGGATGCGGAGGACCACCTCGCATGCGGTCGAGTGCAGGGTGCATGTGGGCGATGGCTAGCAGCAGCAGCAGCAGCTATTGCGGAGGAGGAGGAGGAGGCAGCCGCATATGGGCGGAGCGGGTGGCTGGGGCCCGGGGAGGCGCCGGGGCTAGCGGGGACGATTCAGAGGCGAGCATCCAATATTGAAAGTTCCGTTTCGGGCGCGGGTACGATTCAATATTCAGATCTGGCGGCCGCTCGGTCTGAGACTGGAAACAACGCTGGCTATCGAGACACACATTTGTGGGCAGGCGGTGGGCCCTCGGAGGCATGCAGGGTGTGGCCGGGCGAGAGAATGGAGAAGAGGTGGGGAAGGCAACAAAGGGGCATCTGAATCGCAGGGCGCGCGAGGCTGAGGGAGGCCGGGTGCGGGAGGCTGAGAGGCCTTATGGCAGCGTGTCCCTCAAGCGGCCTGCTACCACGCGTCCCTTCTCGCCTCCCTAAATATGGTCCGCCATATCCTCCTCCCTCCCGTATCTGCCCCCCGTCCCCCCTCCCATGGACGACCTTGCCCACGAGTCCCGCCCCATCCACTCCCTCAACCGCAAACGTAAGGCCGACCAGGACGACCACAATGTCTCATCCTCTCCTCCCGATCCTCCCTCCGCACCCGACGCTATGCTCATCGACCCCCAGGCCACTCCCAGGTGCCCTGCTGACCCACCCGCACCCGGTCCGTCCACAGCGCCCTGGCAGATAGCACGTTCCTCCCAAGGTATGAGTCCTTGGCACCAGACATCCCATCCCTCCTGCGCAACCCCCTCCTACATTGCTCCTCGCCTTCGCGAAGGTCAACCATCCCCCAAACGTCTTCGCATAGAGATCCCATGCACTCCTCCGGGCTCGCCACTCCGTGCCCGCAGGCCACACAGAACAGTTTCTCGCCAGCCCGGTCGCCAGCGTCGTCCAGGCGAAACGCGCGATACTGGTATCGTGTCTGCAACAGAGCCAGGTCCAAGCAGAGGCTCTCTTTTGCGCACTGCTAGTCTCCCGGCTCCCTCGTCGAGTTCTCGCTCTGTCCCCGTCTCTCCTGTCGAACCCACCCCAATCTCTCCGCATATACCCCCTCACCAACCTCCCATTAACAGAGAGACCTTGAAGGAACTCGATCTCGAAGCCATCCTCCGCAACCCCCAGCTCCGTCAGTCAACCTTCCTCTTCCTTACTCCCCTGCCTAGCATCGTATTCACACCCATCTACGTTTGTCCTTCCAGGCCATGACTTGTTGTTCGACTCCGGACTCCAGTTCCGTCCAACTTCGAGTCGTCGCAAGCGAGACCTCGCGGATAACTACTGGCTTGCCATTGTCCGCGAGCTCGAGTGCGGGTGCACATGCACCACTCTTGACACCAGCGGACGTCTCACCGAGCGGCGATGTGCCTGCAGCGTCCTCTCGATGCCGATAGACCGACCGCTTATCGCCTTCTCCCAGGGCTCAGGCAGCATGATGACCGTCCGCACGCCTTCGCGCATCCGCCCGTTGCTCAGTGAACTGCTTGAGGTGCTCGTGTCCATCATCCAGCCACCTCAACCTCCCACAACACGGCCTCCAGAGCTGCTCTTCCCACCTCCGCCACAGCACCCGCAGTTTCAGCAGAACGTTGCACATGTCGCGCTTCTGCGACAGCTTCTCGACCCTGACCTCATCCAGCAGGAGATCGACCACGGCTTGTTCGACCCTTCCGGCGTCTTCCAGGCCATTGGGGACATCATTCGCTGCCACTGTGCGCCTATGCGCGACGCTGCCGTCGACCAGATGGTCGAGCTCGCCCGGAGTTGCGCACCGGGAGGGAGCGGGACAAAACTGGACGCGGTGCGTGCGATCAGGATGTGCTTCGAGATCATGGAACTGATGAAGCTGGTGAGTGGTGTCATCTGCTGTGCCTGGACCCCGAGCGTATCTGATATGCGTGTGCTTTTCTTTGCGCTTTTGCCTCCGTGCGTGTGGCCGCTCCGTTTTTGTGAACCTTCACCTGCTTGGTTCTGGCGGGCCGTCTTCGCCTAACAGGACGTGGCGAACCATCAGCTGCAGACCTTGCGGCCGTATCTCGTCCGGACCGCCGCGCAGTACGAGATCAGGACGTTCCAAGAGACAAGACGGGAAGGACAGCAGACAACTCTGCAGCGCACTCGTGCATGGCTGCGGTCGGCATACCGCGAGGCCGCGGAGAGCTCTGCATTGCATGCACAAAAGTTTTTGAAGCAGTCCTATCAGAACCGGGTCACCGTCGCCGTGGTGAAGGCCGTGGTCAACCTGATCTTCGACCCACCCGCTGTGCCTCCACCGTCTTCCGTTCCGTCATCGTCGACGTCAACGCCAGCTCCTTCTGTGGTGTCAACGCTAACGATCTCGTCACCCCCGCTTGCCGCATCTCGTTCCCACAGCTCCAGTAGCTCTGGCTCTAGCTCTAGCTCGTCATCGCAGTTCGCCGGGTTCCCCGAGACGTTCTTCCTCGATTACGGCCGCCTCGCGACACTGAGCACGGACGCAGCAGACTTCACCGCCCTTTACATGCTGCTCATGCTGTATCGCCAGCTCGTGCACTCCCACTCACATCGTCAGCCCCAGGGTGCGCGTACGCAGGTGACGACCGACGAGCTGCTCAAGCTCAAGAAGGAGATCTGGGAGATTGGCCCGACGCATCTGGGTCTCTGTTACCTGCAAAACCGCCCACGGCCGGGATCGAGTGGTAGTCGCTCGTCCTCGTCCTCCAGCCGACACGAGCGCGATCGGGAAGCCGAACTCAAGAAGTGGCGGTCGGACATCGGGGACGTCGTGCTTCAGGTCGCGAGGCGCGCTACGGAACCGCGGTCATCCCCACCATCGCCTCAAAACCCGGCCCCTGAGCCCCCGGTGACAACGGGGAACGCGGAGACGCTGCGCGTCCCGGAGGCGTCTGTGCTCAACCTTGCGAACAGCTGGGCGCAGAGCCACCTGCGAGATGACTCGCCCCTCAGCACTCTCATGAAGAAGCGCGTACGTGAGTGCGTCGAGGAGGCCGTTCTCGACGCTGTCCTTTCCTCATCTACTTCATCTTCGACGACCTCGTGTCCACCGTCACCGTCTGAACCCGACCGCCCAAGCGAAAACAGTGCGGAAAGCCAGAGCACGTCCAGCGGGCTCGAGCCGCTCATGCCGGAGATCAGGCACCTAGCGGAACGCGCGGCGAAGCTCGTGTCGATCCATACGAACGTGTACGGTGCGCTCTACGCGCACCCGGCTTTCCTCGGGCTCGACGAGGCCGAAACCCAGTCCGACGCGATACCCGTGCCCGTGGCCACCCTCGGCCTGTTCTCCGCGACACTCCCCGCGCCCGCGCCCGCGTCCGCATAGCCAGACGGTGCTGCCTATACCCCGATTCGTGTATATGATATGACCCCGCTTTCGAGCACGCGATCACCTCGTACCCCGCTTTATGTGCAGACGCTCCCTCGCCCCTCTTCTCCGCGGTACTCCTTTCGGATTTGAGCTTCGTCGTCCGCCACATGCTCTTTCCGTCGTCCTCCGGGTCGCTGACAGAACCGCGACTTTGTATGGGTATGGTCCATGCATGAACTCAACATGTCCGCGACGCCGACGCCGCTGCCACCTTTCATACAGGACTCTTCTCCCCGTTACAGTCCACCCGCATTCACCAATCACGCGTCTCCCACTCTGCGTCTAGTCTAGCTCCTAGCTCTAGGTTTTCGATCGGGTAGCCCTACACTCACACTTCTGCGCTTCAGCGCGCTATCATCAATTAACACGATCGCTCATCGTCCTCCACTACGGTTGTCCAAACTTTCTTCGCTGTACAACCTCGAAGATTTGACGACCTTCCGCCATTCCGAACTTCCTCGTCCCTCGCTCTCTTTATACCTCTACTGCATTTCTCGTCAGTACTTGTACATAATTACACTCTTATCGTCGCACCTGTGGATAGTAATGAAATGAAGAAGAAGTTTAACACTACGAATGTACGACCGCGCGCCTTCTCTTTCCAGCGATATGTTTTCCAACGAATGCTTGAAGCGCTACACGCCCGCCAGCGCGCCATGCGTTGGGTAACGTCGATCGGACGTACGTGTGTCTGTCTGTCTGTACATGCCCACCCTTCCTCACAACCCTTCCTCAGTCCACGTGCAGGCATTGACACACGCCCAGGCAACGCCCAGGTGACCAACGCTGCGCGCCACAATGAGGCGGGCATGCCGGGCATGGCCCATTGAGCTGCGCCCCGGTATTTTAGTGCTTCCTTCGGTTCGCTGAGTGTATCCTGCTAGACTCGATCGCTCTCCCTTGTCCAACAGACAGTTTCCTCTACAGTCTCTGCAGTCCTCCGGCGCCTTCAGGGCAGTATGCGCTCGTGAAATGAACGCTGAATTGCAGGGCCACCCATGCGGTGAGCATGAGTAGGGTTCGCACTTCCGCTTATTCAAAACCATGTGTTGCTGTTGCGACTGCAGTCTCCAATCTGGTGACGTACGTGCGAGTGTTGTATGTGGAACGCGTATCCGGGTGTGTCTGCGCGAGCGTCGTGGTGGCCCTTGCGGTGCCTACTGGACAATTGTCGTCCCGCCTGGACCCTCGGAAAGTGCATGCGGGCTTCTTACATATCCCTGGCGGGGATACGCCAGGGATACGGGCCGTCCCGTTTGTAGCAACTGCGTGGGCGGCGATACGATTGTGTATGGCTTATTGAGTGTCGCTGACGGGACCCAAGTGCTTATTGGCCAATTGTCATAAGCCTGGGTGCAGTAGGCACGGCAGCGCGTCGGGATGTAGGGCCTTCGCGCCGAAATGGAGGCGAAACCCGCTCCGTGGCTGTATGCTGACAATTGAATGCGGGAGGGTAGCCAATACGGAAAGGGACGGCCAAGTGCCGGTGCCACCAAGCTATAGAGTGTGCGACCAGTTGCGCGGGGAGACCGGGGCATGGAGGGTGAGATGGATGGAGAGATTCTCGTTCCCAGTCCGTCGACTCTAGATCTGGAATGGCACCGCCTGGTTCGGTGGGGAGATCCGGGTTGGACGTGTGGACGCTGGTGACAGAGAGGGTATGACGACCGACGGATGAAGGGACGGCGACGGATGGGATCAGATAGGGCGTGCACAGACTCAGGACGAGCAATGTACAGTAGAAGAGAGCGAGAGGCCAGAGTGAGCGGACAAGTTCAAGTTGAGAGCCGTGCGCGTGCTTCCCGATCTGTGCTGTCGTCCCCGGCTACACGGCGCTCCCCGACCCCAGTCTCCTCCCTGTCCCAGCGTTGCTCTGCTCCGTCATCTCTCCCATCCGCCATGCCTGATTCCTCGTCGAGCTCGTCGTCCTCCACCACGTCAAGCTCGGCGAGCACTTTTGGGTCCTCCTTCTCCAATGGACCTAGCGCAAGTCCAACGACCACGGACTCTGGTTCGAACGGGACGGCCTCGGCTACGTCGGGCGATGCGTCCTCGACCCCCGGAAACGGCACAGGGCCGCTGGGTCCCCCCTCATCCTCGCTATACCTGTACGTCAATACATCTGCTGCATCTCCGAGTGTACGAGTGTATGAGAGCGCGGGAGGTCGCCAAGTTTCGATACCGTAATGCCGGATAACGCGATCTTTTTGTGTCCGCGGATCGTCCGCGACTTGTCGTCGCCCTGCCTCTCCACTCGTCCAGCCCCTGTGTCTGACTTGTTCGTCTTGTCTCGGTCTTACGCTGACGCTGCATTGGCATGTCCACCCCTCACCTCTCGCGCAACTCAATCCACACGCACCATGCTAAATCCCTGCGCGCACCTCGATCGCGATCTCTTACCCCGCACCCATGCTCTCGACCTCCAATCGACGCTCTGACATACCTGCTTGTATGCGCGGGCGCGCGGGCGAGCTAGGTTCACATTCCTCGCAACCCTCTTCCTTCTCCTCGCCATCTCCTCCGCCATCATCATGCGTGGTATTTTCCTCCGCCGTCGGTTCCGCCGCCGCCTAGAAGAAGCCCTTGCTGCCGGAGCTGTGCTCTCTGGCGACGACGGGCCAGGCGGCTTTGGGGGCCGCTCGCACCGCCGCAAGGTGCAAAGACCTACGCTTTACGACCTCAGCGTCCTCGCTCCGTACTTCTCGACCTCCAGTCCGCACGACGGGAATTGGGAGAAACTCATGGTGAGTTTTTGCTCCGACCCCTCCACCTCCTCGCATTGTGATGTTATATGTCCGTGCGGTATATTGACTGCACCCGGTCCTGCCTCCACGACCGCGACTACGACCGTGTAGCCCTTCTCTGGCAACATACACGCCGAAAAACCCGAAGCCAAGGCATCCTCCGCGACAGACACCGACCCCGCGTCCTCCCCCGCGGGCGGTCCGCGACATCGCCAGCCGCGAATCCGCGCGGTGCTTGACGGCGCGGCGCACCTCCTCCCACGCAACCGTCTCACTCGGAACGGAAATGGCACCCGGCAAAGCCCCTCAAACCCGACATCCGCACCAGCCACTGCGCCCAGCACGGGCGGCGGGGCTGACGATGCACCAGCCATACCGCTCGAACAGCTGGATCCTGTCCAGCGGGCGGCCGAGGTGCGCGTCGCGGTCGTGATCGCGATGCCCAACCCGCACCGCTCGGCGTACGTGCCGCCCTCGCTTGATGAGGAGCTGCACCAGCTGACGCCCGGAGGCAAGGGCAAGATGCGTGGGCTGGACGGATGGGGAGACGAAGGCGAGGAGGAGGCGGGCGTCCCGGATGTTGTGTTTGGTGTTGCGATGCTGCCGGTCACGCCCCCGCCACCAACTCCGCAGGAGTCGTCCTCGGAGGTTGTATCGTGATGATGACCCATGCTAGCTATGTCGTCTCGTCTCGTTTCGCGGATGGTAGAGATGCCTTGGAGGAGCTGTGTATTTTGTCGTACCGCTCGTTGCGCTGTTCTGTAGTTACCATGTCTGCATATATGACCCTCAAGGACTGCAGTCCCGACTTGGATCGGAGATCGACGCCGTTCTTTCAGCATTGTACAGTATTACTCTACTTCCTCATCCATTAATGTGTTGTACCACCGCGCATCTACATCTACATATGCGTGCATGCCCCCATATACACAGGTCCCTCCCGCGCACCCATTATCATGATACGCTGCAACCTGAAAAGGAACTAGAAAGACCTCCGCTCCGCCCCTCAAAACGGGAGGACCATGATATGTTCGCCGTCGAAATCATCCTCTTCATCGTCCGCGTCCTCCCACCCGTCCTCATCGTCGTCAAACCCATCCAACTCGACCTCCTCCTCGTCCGAGCCCTCAAACGTGTCGAACCTCTCAAGGTTTCTCCTCAGCCACGCCTCATCCTCCTCCTCGACGCCATCGTCCTGGTTCATGCGCACCTCCCTCAGCGGCGCGCCCCTCGCTGCGCGAGCCTCGACGAGCTCGCGCAGCTGGGCCCCGTCCACGCCCGTCGTCGTCAGGATCTCCAGTCTCGGGAGGTACAGCTCGTTCTGGTTCGTGTTGGCGGAGGTGGATGGGGAGGGCGAGGGCACGAGGAGCGCGAACCAGTGCGGACCGGCATAGAGGACGTTGAGCGTGAACGCGACGAGCTTGTCGAGCTGCTTGTACGCGTCGAGCACGACACCCTCGTGCCCGCACGGCAGGCTCGCGATGCGGAGCGCGGTGAGGTTTGAGAGCAGCGAACGCGGCCGTGGGGGCGGGGATGGGGATCCCGCGACGCCCGGACCGCGCAAGGACAACGGAGGAGGGGGTGGTTGTGGAAGCGAGCGCGGCGAGGCGAGGTACGCAAGGAAGTCGGTGTAGTCGTCGTCCTCGAGGTCAAGCATCAGCTCGGAGAGCGCAGGGAGGGAGAGCCGGGAGAGGAGCGCGAGGAGGTAGTTGGGGTCGAGGTAGGCAAGGACGAGACTTCGGAGGTGCGGGAGGACAAGCGGCGCAGAGGAGTCAACGAACATGGCGGACCCGTCGTCATCATCGTCATCGTCGTCGGCAAGGACGTTGACGGACGACCATTCGCCTGGTACCCCGGCTGGGCCAGAGAGGGAGAGGGTCAGATTGTTCAAGTTTGGGGATGTGCGGAGTATGCGCGCGAAGTCCTCGAAGCTCGGGCGAACGTCGCGCGCGTGGTATGCGAGCTCCAGGTCAACGAGCCCGGTGAGGAACGGCGCGCCTCGCTTCGACCAGTTGAGGTGCACACCCCATAGCGCGACGTGGGTGAGGCGTGGAGCGTTCCCGCTGAATAGCACGAAAGGCTGATCGCGGAGTTCCTGAAATTTGAAGCTCTCGTGCTCGTCCGTGTCTTCATAGTGGTAGAGTTGCAAAACTTCAAGAAGCGGCGCACCTGGGGTCGCGCCAAGCTTAACGAGAGCTCGATGCATGTGGGTATAGAATGAGACCATGATTTCGAGGGCTTGTATGTGGTTGATGTGCGCCACTACGATGTCCATAATTTCGGTGATGGTAACAAGGTCCGGGTCATTGTCTTTGGACTCATCTTCGTCTTCACTATCGTAATCGAAGTGGGAGCCGTCATCGTCTTCATCGACTGTGCGGTCGATGGAGATGGAAAGTGGCGCGGTCTTCGCGCGATCGACGTATATCAGAGCGCGCTCCCAGGGAGGTGGGCCTTCGAAGCGGATATGTGTCCAGAGGAGAGAAGAGTCCACCGCAACGGCGCGCCACCGCCGACACACATGACAGACAAGTACATTGAACGACTGCTTGCGCGCTCTGCGATCCTCGTCATCCAACGCGCTCTGCGTCGAGCTTCGGCCGTCGTCTGAGAGGGAAGAGGTGGACGAAGTCGAGTCGCCGTCCGAGTCATCCACATCCTCAAAGTCATCCTCATCTGACTGGTCGCGTTCCGATGCCCATCCGAGAGTGAAGATGTGGGAAAGTAGTTCCGAGGGGAGCTCGTTGACGATGCATCGTCCGCTTTCGGGCGGAAAGAAGGGATTGGGCCCGAGAAGATCCTCACTGTCGTCGTTGGTGGCACTTTACATGCATATACAGTTAGGACATTTGCATCGCCCCAAGGAAACGGGGATGGGTACGCACCGGGGGATCATCGCCGCCACAATATACGCGCACGGTCGCGATGGATTTCAGGGGAGACAGCTAGAGTGTAGGGCGGCGGGATGAGAGCGAGGTTGAGAATGGAACGAACGTTGAGGATCGCACAGGATGGCAAGGCGCGTCATTCGCGCGCTCCGAACATTTCCCCACGTGGCTATCGATTTGTCGCAGACGCCCGTGAAATTTGGTTCCCTGGTTAGCCCGGCCGGGCCGCGGACCCTCGGCTTCTACTGCCCGCCACAAGCGCGCACTCTCGGAAACAAGTGGCCATCGCACGACAAACACCGCGAGCCCGTCGGAAAAGAACTAGATACCGACCACGCTGTAGCCAACCCTTGACCAAACACCCTGCACGCCATGAACCACAAGCTGATTGACGTTCACCATACCCTGTATCATGATGCTTGGTTCAAGTTGACACAGAACCGACGCCTTGGCGGATTCTCAGCTCGATGTTCCCTTCTCCATCAAACATGAATTGTGTAGCAGCCGTCAGTGTGCGTCTTCATGATACGTGGAATGGTTTCTCCAGGGGAGGCTACTCACAGACGGGAGCGGACAGCTCAGCAACGTACTCTCCGTGTCAAGTACAGCTTACTGACACAGGGTTCTACTCGAGATTTCTGACTGACGGTCACCTCGTAGACCCCAAGGCAACACATGTCCGCGGAGGATCGGCGCCGTTGTAGCCAAAACAGAATGTTTCTGTTGCATTAGTCTCAGACTAGTTCCACCAGACCCTGCGCGAGCTAGCAGTCTGGACGCCTATTCGTAGCTGGTAACAGCCCTCTAACGGCGGGGCGCACCGCTGGGGGCCGCGCTGGCCGCATCCACCTCCTCGTGTCTCGGGGACAAACGCGTGTCTCTGGTGCTCATAGGCGAGGGAGCATTCGAGAGAGTGTGGGCCCCGGTGCGAAGGTAGGTGTGTACGACGATGGGGGAGCGGAGATTACCGCGCGAAGTGATCGATCGAGGCCTGGGAGATCGCCATTCAGACCATCATCGATCGCGCGAAACGGGCAAAGGAATGCATACAATCCTTGCGCTTACCCAACATCCTCTGAGCGTCGCGGCTGCAGGGCCCAGGACGTATGCGCCACCAGAAGCCGTGGGCGTAGAGGCGACTTCGCGGAAGGCGGCGGAGAGATCATATGGGCAGGGTTGCGACTCCATCCGTTGACGTGCATCGAAGGCGGCTGCAAAGTCCCTCCTCCGCACGTGGCGCCGGCCTCGCATGGAAGATCCCCATATTTACCAAGTAGTCAGATTGTCCTCTTCTCCTCCAGGCTTTTGGGTCCTGTCCTCCTCCCCTCTCTTCCGTATGTCCTCCCCCCTTCATGTCTTCCCGCCCCCAGCTCTCCTCCCGCGCCTCGCCTTCCCCTACCGGCCCCAAGACCATCAAACTTAGGCCTCATTCCCTTCTCTCTCTTCCCTACCGCCTCACCCACCCTCCGCCGCCGCAACCGAAGGCTTCGGCATGGGGTATCACACCACATTTCCGCATTTCCCTGGACGAGATCCTCGACCGCAAGCATCTTCCACCCCTTGGGCTGAAAGACTTTGAAGAATGGCTACTGTTCATCGACCGCATGCCAGAGTGTCTGTACGTAATTTGTTAACGTTAACCTTTGCTTTTGCCTTTGCCTTTGCCTTGGACGCGTCTCATCGCCCTGCAGATACTTTATCCTTTGGCTGCGGGAGTACAAGATGCGTTATACTGCCTGGAGGCGGCAGTCAAAGCCTAGTTCGCCCATTCGCTGTTCGTCGAATCCCCATGCACAGACATACCGCTCGGTCTCTGTTCCCCCACCCCCCAATCCTGGGCTCGCACAGTTCTATATGCGTGCCAAGGAGACGTTCCTTACGCCCAACGCTCCCTACGCGCTCCCCATCCCCTCGGACCTTCTGGCTTCGTTCAACTCAACGCTCGATCTAGAGCCCCACGGTCGACGGCCGTCAAGCTTCTCGATACATGGCCCAGATCCCCTCCTAACTGTGCCCGGGCAGCCACCCCTTCCGCCATACCCCGAAATATTCGAGGAACTGGAAGAACGCGTGACGGGGATGCTTTCAGACAGCCTGGACCGCTTCGTGGTCGCAACGTTCCACAACGTCGGCATGCCTCGGGCGTATTGCGGCTGCGCAGGGGGGACAGTCATCGGTCTCACAGGAAGGTTCGTCCATTTTCTTCGCCGCTCGGTGTGTGAACAGGCATTACGTCGCGCTGCTTCTCCCCCGTCGCCGGGGCCTTTATGCGCCGTCTTCGCCCCGGCCGTCCCTGCCGGATATGGCCAAGTGCATGCCTTCCCTGGCATCTCCACGCTTCTCGAGCCCGGCTTCTGGCCCGCTTTGGTCCGCACTCATACCGGACCCGGGGCCCGCGGGCGGCAGAAGACGGCGAGAAGAGGGCTGTAGCTTGAGTTCTCTCTGACAGCGGCTGAACCACCCTAAGCTCTATCTGGGATCATCACCGCAACGTCTGCCTTGGTTCACTGACGTTGCTCTCTTCCATAGCCTCCCAGTCCTTCTTGCCAACTTCCTCACCGGCGGCTCCCGATGGTGGCGCTTTTCCGCCCTCCCGGGCCTCTGGCTCGGCATGACCATTGTCATTTCTGCCATGTACGGAGTACGTGCCTGCGACGTCAGCAGTCCCGGTTGTCTACAGCGCTCACGAAAATGTTCAGGTTTGCATGATGATTTACGTCTTCGGCGACTTGCGCCAGCTTCGTTCATTCGAGCTTGCGCGCCTCCCTATGGCTGAACCATCAAACCCTCCTTCACTCAAGGCAGAGAAGGAGAAGAAGCCCGTCTTGAAGCTTTTCTCTCCTCATCCGGCGCCCGAGGACCGACCGAGCAACGCGGGCAACAGTATCCAACCGCTCACTGGCCCATCTCCTTTCCTCAGGCAGTCCGTGTCTGGAGACTCCGCCGCTTCTCCTCCCAATTCCCCGACCTCATTCGCTTCCATTTCGCCATTATCCCGCCCTCCGCCCCCCAAGTTGCACCTCGATCCGCCTCCTCTCGCCCACGCCTTCGCACATATCCAGACATCGTCACGTGCAGATCCTACATATTCAGGCATGCCCTCGATGTCATCCGCTTCACAACGTGACAGGTTGAAGTATCTCCTTCGCACGAGCACTTCGGGATGCAGCGTAGATGGTGCTGCCAGTGGTTCTGAGTCGGATTACGATTCTGACTACGAGACTGGATCAGAGACCGACGCCAGCTCGGAGGCATCCCACGACTCTCAAGACTCCGCGGAGGACGCACAGACGACGACAAGTGGTAACGAGAAACGTCCGCGGGCCCACAGGAGACGGCGGCGTGAACCTGAGATCCACATTTCGGACGCAATATTCGACGAGGACCCGTCACCCGAAGGGCCTGCGACCGCGGTCCCTCAGGAACGTCGACGTAGTTCGGTGTGGGGCGGGAGCAGCGACGAAGACGTTGGGACGGGGGCGACCTTCATACACCCGTTTGAGTGGGATCAGCTAGCAGAGTACGTACGCCTACAACGCGTCGCTTTTTATGTGCTAATTCCCTGTAATTCAGCTCAAAGTGCGCGCACGATGTTGAATCGCAAGCCCAGTGTGCAGCACAGCACCAACGTATCGATGCCTTCGACTTTGACGGTCTGCCCAAGCGAGCACGACGACAAAGTCGCTCAGAGTCAACAGTACCTCCGTCACCATCTGCCACAACACCAGCATTCGCTCTTCCCAATATGGCCCCACAAGCTCCCGCGGCTGAGCTGGAGAAGCCTTCTCGTGGCGTTCACTTCGCCTTCGATACCGAAACGACTCGCCGTCCATCAGCCTCAGCCACGCCCGCGAATCGCGAAGGAGCCCCAGCTTGGTGGCGGACGGCCGTCGGTCTCCTGCAGCAGAAGTGTGGCCCCAGCAATGTGGCGATGTACTTCCTCGGCGGCGCGGGAGACTCGACGTCGACTGTGACAGGCCCCGAGAGCGTCGGCGGTCCTGAGCGTCCCCCCGACATGCGTGGGCCAATCACAGGACCGATTTCGCCCGCATCCACCTTGCGTCCACCGTCTCTCAACTGGCCGCGGTCGGCGACGTCGGAAAAGGCTATGGTTTCGGAGTCCAGCTCGTTCCCAGAGAAGCCGCAGCTGATGGAGGGCAAAACATCGTGGCGGAAGCGGGTGCGGCGCATGCTGCAGGTACCCGCGTTCGCGTCGCCGCTTACACCAGTGCTGAACCCGATTGTCACGAGGGGACAGTGGGAGATTGTCGTGAGGAGCGCTGTTATTGCGTTCGTGGTCAGTAGTGTGATCATCGGAGGATTGGTTGCCGTTCCCGAGACACGCCGTCATTAGTGGGGGTTGACGCAGGTATGGAGTCGTATTTTTATACACGTGATTTGTTTTCACTGTCATCATATCGCTCTGCTGCCCTTTTTAATCCCTGCACTTGGTGTCTGTTTCGCAGTATGGGGTGAATCTCCCCATCGCTACGGAACGAGATTACCGTGTGTTACGATCCTCTCTTCCCGGTCTCCTCGGCCTCCACGGTTTCTCTTCATCTTTCGTCCCTTCGCACGTCCAGCTGTCTCCCCAAACACTTTGCCTTACCTATAGCCAACGATCTCCCACGCATGACATGCATCTCCTCTGTTGTCAGACGTCCTTGATGGGGGCCTCCTCCCATGTAGATCGCGTTACTGTAGCTTTACAGTACGTTACAGATTTCCCTCGAGGCGTTCCGTCAAAGCATCCCTGTTGTACTTGTACCACCTTACGAGCCTTCGAGGACTCACTCCGCCGCAATCCTCCTCTCCCTAATGTGGCCTCCTAGTTGGTTCCCACGTGTCCCATTCCATCACGAGGACCTTCCCCAAAGTCGCTCCTTACCTTACTCAAACCCGATGATGGCTAGTCTGTCTTTACTATTACTGTTGTGACCGCCACAACCCGCTACGCAGAATGTCCTTCGTCGTTCGGTTTGTTGCAGTCACGCTGTGTACACGTAATGGTACTGTATCCCCACCGTATGCATTGATATTGATTGTGTGCGTGTTGCCCCTTTTAGTTGAAGTACTTACAAACCCCAACGATTCGCAAGTCTGGATGATCGGCTGGTGTTGAGTAGAAATCGGATGGCGGCCCGTTGATGAGATTGGAAATTGAGACGCTCGTTGGCTTCCTAGCGCCCGCTGGCTGGACAGGCAAAGTTTCTCACTGAGTTCTCATTGTTATACTGTGTCACAACCTCGCTGACCCCCGTCTATCGTCTCTTCCGCTCGAGACCGCTACTTATGGCCCCTTCTAAACATGCCACGTCTACGAAGCGTGGCCAGAAGAGGAAGAGACCATCAGCTTGGAGACCCACTATGAAACAGGTGTCGCAGGCGGAGGTGATCGCGAAGAAGCTGGTGAGTAGGCCCAACCGCGTTTTCGTAAGGCCGTTTGTGGAGGCGTAATGCAGTGATTACCTTCGTTTGCGCAGCACCATGGCGTACATGAGGTCCGGAAGGCTGCGAAGAAGGCGGAGACGTTCGAGCTGCGGAAGCTGGTGAAGCGGTTGAAAGCTGCACGGTTAGTTCACGTTCGGAGCTTATCATGGTCTACCACCTCTCGTTGGCATTGGCTGAACTGAGCCGTGTTCGGTGCGCTGCGTTCTAGGAATAATAGCGCCCAGGGCAATGCGAAAGGAGACGACCCGGCGGAGATGGAACGGCAGCTGGAGGTGTTGAAGGTGCGTATTATTTACACATATACCGCCTTTCGATTGGTAAATAATCTGGCTTGCTCCGCAGCATGCCAACCATGAGCAGTTTGGCAACACGGCCTTGCGAACGAAGGTCCTCAAAGATGGCATGCTGTCTAAGAACGAGGACGTCAAGGCCGCCGTGGAGGACAAGCTCCCCGAGAACTCTCTAGTCGACTCTCAAGAACCCGGGTCGTCTGCAGCGAAGGTCCACGCGCGGCTTTTAAGTTCGAAGATAATGGCCGACGCTGTGCATGCAGTCGTGGATACGTTGAAGGAGGTGCTTAACCCGGCGTTGGCGAGGGTGAAGGTGGGCAACGCGGAAGAGGAGAGCGAGGAAGAGAGCGAAGAGGAGGAAGTGGATGAAGACGAGGACGATAGTCCGACCGTGCATTCTCGGAAGGGGAAGAACACCAAGCCGGTCCACCCTAACAACGACGAGAGTGGAACGGAGGAGGCCGAGGTCGATGATGCCGGGTGGGAGTCCGGGACGGTCGACGGGGGCGAGGCCGGCGAAGGCGCAGGCTGGGAGTCTGGTTCTATCGACGATGGGGACCATATTGCGGTCGGGAACTCTCCTGACGAGTCTGACGAGGATTCGGATGACGACTCGGATGAAGACTCCTCCTCCTCGGCTGCTGACGAATCCGGCCTGGACTATGGACCTCCACCGAAGAAGGCAAAGTCGTCGGCCAAGCCGGTAGCCGACGGCGTGTCGACCTTCCTCCCTTCCCTTTCCGTGGGCTACACTCGCGGAGACTCAGACGCGTCAGACATCAGCGATGGCGAGGGAGCAGCTGCCGACGCGCCACGAAAAAATCGACGCGGCCAGCGTGCCCGCAGAGCGTACGTGGATTTCACTTCCGTTACCGTCGCCCACTCGTTCTCTTCCTCCGTTTCTCCATCTCAGTAATTGCGTACCCTCGCGGTCGCGTTTCTCCGAATTCACTTGCCCGTTGAATATGATCACTAATCGTTCTCCACGGTTGCAGCATCTGGGAGAAGAAGTACGGCAGGAATGCGAACCACGTCAAGACCCAGCAACAGCAAAACCCGCGACAACACCAGCATCAGAAGCCGGGCAGGCCGCATGGCGCGCGCGACGAGCGTGGAGGCGCGGGCAGCGGCAAATTCCCGGCAAGCACGGCGCGCCCGGGCCGTGCGACATTGACCGGACTCAGTGGCGCAAGGCCAACCCGCGAACCTTTGCCCAAGGGCGCCCCCGGAAATTGGCGTCCTGGTGTGGAGCGCGATGGGCGACGAAGTGGAGGCGGCTATATCGGGAGCGGCACACAGGGGGAGAGGGAGAAACCTTTGCACCCGTCCTGGGAGGCGAAGAAAAAACTCAAGGAGAAACAGAACCCCGGCATCGTGGCCGCTCAGGGGAAGAAGATCACCTTTTCTTAGCCGTCCGTCCGTCGGTTCCTGTCGATGCTGGCGACAAGCGGTCCGAAGTTGTACGTATCTGTACTGTGGCGACATAAAAATTAACCTCCGTTCCTCCGGATCCTGGAAGTTTGGATTGTGTCCGTCCGGTGTTCGGTACGAGGGTATACGTTCATCAGGGTGTCATTACGTCGTACCATAGCAGTCCGTGTGGAACGGCGCGGCTATAACGAGGGGATCGTCGCAGAAGATTGGGAAAGAATGTGGAGACGTGTGCCTATGATATAATACAGTGCGTGGGTCCAAGCGTCTAGGCTGGCATCTATGTACAACAACATATCGAGCGCGAGGACGAGCGAAGAACAGAACGTATCATGAGCATTACAGCAAGAGCCGATAACGGGGAAGTAGAAACCTAAATTATTATACACTTCCGCGAACGCATATACAGGAATGAGAGGAGCAGGAGACGAACGCAGGAACGAACATAAGGACACTGAGAGGACAGCATGAATAAAGGTCCGAGATCTTGTGCGGAGAAAAATTACGCGGCAGTCCTGGAGCAAACGTGTTTCTTCCCGTTCCCCTTTTGTAGGCGGCATGCGCGCGAGCACCACATCTCGCCACACTTGGGGCAGCACGGGAAGTTCGAGCCACGCTTCCCGCACGTCGCGCAGGCAGTGACGATGCGGAATAACGACGTCCGCTCCAGGTTTTCAAGTACCGGGTGCAGCGATGATGCCTCGGACTTGCGGCGTTCCATTTTCGGAGTGCCGGCAGGGAGAGTGGCCCCGGTATGCACAGGGGTCATAGGCCCGGCTGACGAGGGCGCAGTGGGGAAGCAGTCTGAACTGGAATACGAGGACGGCGTGCGGCATATGGAGGGCAGGTCGGGCGAGCCCGGGGGGTCGATGAGAGGGGCGTCGGATAAAGACCGCCAGTGCCGAGTGACCCCAGGTCGGGGTGCATCCGATCTGTGGCGACGGCGGGGTTCCGTTCCGTAACCGTGGCCGACGCGAAGCGCAGACGGACGGCGAGCGAACGGAGTAGGGAGCTGTGAGGGCGAAGAGGACGAAGAGGAGAGCGCACCGGAAAACTCGGGAGGGGTTCTGGTGCCGGAGAGCAGACTGCGAAGGCGCGGCCGAGGACTTGTGGTCGGCGCGAAGGACCCGATGAGTTCCGGGTCGTTGGTGGACTCGCGAGGCTCCGCAGGAGCTTTGCTCTGGGTCAAGACAGTTGCAAGCATGGAAGGAAGACGAGGACGGGAGCGGGGATTACGCTCGATACTAGAAGAAGAGGCAGCGCGAGTGCGACGGTGCCTTCGAGCCGAGCGCGAGCCCTGGTTCGCGGTGGACTCGCTGATAACGGACGTGGATTGCGTGCGAGCGTGCCCAGGGAACAGCACTTCCACCTTCTCCTCAACGTTGTGTTGCTGATGTGACTTGACATGCTGGGTGTCGGTAGAGCCTACGCGCGAAGACGAGGCGTGTGTATGGGGGAAAGCGGACGGGACCGTCATAGAATCGTCGTGATGCGAGATAGTTGGAGAAGGTTCGGAAGCGACAATGCGAAGAGTGGGTTTGCTGTTCCGCTCTTTCGTAGACCCGGACGGCTGCAAGAGTGAAGGAGTGAGACAATGAGCGGGGAAGGGCATGAGGGTGGTTCAGGAGCCCGTCGATTAGAAAACTTACCCAATTGAGAGAACCATGCATATTTGCGCGGAGTGGTACGGAGAAGGTGGACTGGACGGTCTGGCAAATGACGGCAGACATGGTGAGCTTGAAAGAGTACATCGCGGGGAGGCCGGAGGCGAGGCTCAAGGAAACATGGTGGACTGGGAGAGGATTTATGTCCCGACAGCCCGTCACACGACCAAGCATGTCGTCTGGGCGCCAAGCATCGGGGCCCAATCTTTCCTCTGCGCGCTTAGCGGCTTCCCATCAGGCGGACCAATTACCCCGTTCAGCTCCATCGGCCCACCGCTCAGGTACACCTCTCCCCTGCTCTCGCCACTGGCGTCACTCATCTACTCACTGCCAGCATAATGGGCAATTATTGTACTCAATCTTCAGCCTGCTTACTACTTCCAGTACGTAAACCTTCCGTTGATACCACTGTCCTCGTTTCCTACTAGAGCTCCAGTCAGCACTAACATCCATGCAGCCGACGCACAGTTGGGCACACGACCGCAGTGCGAGCCTCAGTCAGAAGGTTCCGAACAGCAAACGTGGGAGCACGACAGACCTCAAGCGCCACGTTACGTACCGCTAATAGAGTCTATACTTGCCCTCTCCGTCTTATCGCGGGACGACGCGGAGAGGCATGCTTGCGAAGAGAAGCATCCGCTGTGTTTATCCCAAGTGTCGCAATCGCTCCACAACTCGTTTACACGTCCGGCTGCAGTTCTCCTGCGCATACAGTAGGTACCGGTCGGTTCAGAGTATCTTGTCTTGACGTTCGATGTCCTTGAAAGCATGAGACTTGACATGGTCCGGAACTTTGACGAGTGATCAGTCATGGGTGCAGGCAGCACTCACCATCAGACTTCCCAACGTTTAACGTTGAACGTCTGCAACGTGCATGTCCCGTGATCCCGCGTCATGCCATTGTGCAATAAAGACGTACAACTCTATACCTTGCATACCGATACTCCTATAGTTTTAGCATGGTCATATGATATCGCACCCCAACAGCCTCAGTGAGCCCGTCACCAAGACGATACCAACCAACCAACCAACCAACCAACCCGCTCGACTCCTCTCCGTGTACTCAAGCTGCAACGTTAAACGGCAAGCGCCCTCATCCTCCTCCAGCCCACCGTCGAGTTATACGGCGGTGACCACGCGCCCGTGACAGACGTGTGCGCGAGCGCCGCCCGTCCTGCACTCCCGTGAGCACCACATGTGCCCGCACTTGCCGCACGAGGGATAGTTCGCGCCCGCACGCTTGCAGGTCATGCAGACGCACGGTACCCGGAAGCGCGAGCTGCGCTCAAGCTCCTCAAGCGGCGACGCGGTCACGGGTGGGAGGTCCTGCGGGAACATGGTCTGCGTTTTGGGGGTGGCAGGTGCCTCCGACGACGACGCGGTGGCAAGCGAGTCGATGGAAGGGCTGCGGCTCGATGAACGTGCGGAGGACCTCGTACGAGAGCCCTGCTCCAGCTCGCGACGGGAGCGAGAAGAAGCGGGAGACGGAGAAGGCGATGGTGACGGAGAGGGACTGGATAGATCTTGCGAGTCAGGTGAGCGGCCGGTGCTGGAGGTGTGGCTACGGAAGGATCTGGTGAGCGAGCGCGAAGGCCGGTCGTCCAGGGGAAAGTGGCCCATGAAGGAAAGGAGGGAGTCGCGTGCGGACGGGAAGGGGTCGTAGGCCGCCATGGCGTCATGGCTTTCGAGATCGATGACAGACAGAGCAGGGCTCTTCAAGGAAACCGGAAGGCCGCTCGTGAGGGTGCCAGAGACCTTCGGCGAGGGCAAGGTTCGTCCCCTCGTATCTGCCTGTGGGAGCCGCGGCCGGGCGTGGTTCGTCCCCTTGGGGGACGCGTCGTGTGATGGTGAACGAACCCTGTCGGGGGCCTAGAGGAGATGCGCAACATTGAGCGGCGTGCTATCAAACTCAACGTCGTATCCAACTCACAGCTCGAGAAAGTGAAGGTCTAGCTTCCGATCGGGCGTTGGAAGCAGATCTTTTATGAGTATGGACATGAGGCTGCGCCGTGGCACCTATATCCACGATCACGGGGATTTTCGGCCATCAGTCGAGTCCGGTGGTTATAGTGGGAAGAGACACTCACTCTTGGGGACGCAGCACAAGTGCGCGGACTCGCTATCTGAACCGATCTCTCGAAGGAAGTCTTCGAAGTGGTTCCGGGACGCAGCAGTGCCTGGCCAAGTTAAGGCTGCACGCTGCATAACAAAGGGAAGGAGTACATGTCAACAGCCAGAACGTTTAGACAAGTAATGATATCATATAAAACTGACCTTCGGGACGGGATGTGACGTGGTCGTCGGGCGGGTCGATGTCGAAGCCGAAGGCATGTTGACAGATGGCGAGAGGTTGGTGTAGAAGTCTCTGTGTTAGATTGAGAACCTTGGGTGAGGTGAGGGAAGACCCAGCTCGCTCGTCCACATTATATACTTCTACGAGGGATGCGCGAATTAGGGATGCAAGATGATGAGCGCAAAGCTGAGATCACACGGACTGCTCCGAGGTAGTGCCCCGCGTCCTGAAGGAAGCGAGATCACGACTCAGCAGTCGCGCGGTTCTTTTTCCGGCAAAACTGCGGGGACCAAAGAGAGGTAGGTGGTCGATAAGAAGGATTTTGACTAGAGTCTGTGCATGTTGCTGTCTATGCTGACGACAACCCTCGGTAATGTCACGGGTTAAGATCGCTGCTCCGCTTCACGAGGGCGTCTTCTTGGGGACAACGCGTTGTCCCGTATGTCATACTTGCCACATGGATGGTGAACTTACTAGTGCGCCATTGTATGGAGCTCAAGGACGAGCGTCCTCCTTCACGAGGCCAGTCATCACATACCTTCATGCCGAGTAGACGTGCATCGGACCCTGATGCTCCTTTCCAATTAGTATGGAATCGGAAGGGAGTCTTCTGAGCTCTACACGCCCGTACCCCCGGGGGATTGGAATCCGATTTCCTGGTCAAAAGGCTTCGCAGTTATCGCAAAGCAATGGCTAGGCACTCACCGGCTGCTGGATCCACAAAAAGCCCGCTACATGACGTTATCGCGCTCTATCAACACGAGACTGCTCAATTGCATCCACGCCCTCGGAATAGAGTATTTGACGGGTTGTGCATTCATTGCAGCATTTGGTCACGGAGTAGTCGTTGTAACTATCCCCTGTCGAGATCAGCGGAGGACCTAGGGTTGTCACTGGCTGTGCATCGTGGTGGTAGTGAGCACAGTGGTGGCAAAGAGCGCCCGTCTACTATGCTAGTGCTGACGCTAAAGCGACACACCAACTCCTTTCTTCGGCCACTTCGTTCATGGCCACTGACACCCAAACCCCATTTTCGTACATGCTGCGGAAAGCGCTCTTGCTCTCTGACTTGGACAGTACATACTAAAAGGAGTCTGTTATGAAAATTTCCAGGTCAGTCTTCTTTCCCGGGTCCGTGGCGACTTCTCGCAATTGGAGGATTTGCTTATCTTTCCGCAGGTCACGTACGTACAAAGCTGCCAACTTATAGGTCGTATCGCCATAGCTCGTGTGACATGACACATGCACCGTACACAAAAAGAGCAGCGCTGCCTCAGAATACTGTGAAAGGTGGGATTCCATTGCTCCTCTCGCCCAGGTCATCTGACAACATGGTTGGACGCACAGAACTGTCGGCGACAACCTCTCGAGGCCGAGACTAGAGTGGCGACGAGTGGCATCGCGGAGGCCCACAGCACTCATGTTGTTCGCAGCGTAAATCATGAGTCTTCCGGGCCCCCTTTCCAGGCCCCAGCCACGAATCATCGCATTCAAACGTCTTCACGGGGCAACGGGAGCGCCCCTTCTGGCCCCAAACGACGACCTCCGCCCTGTGCATTATGACGATGCACGACACACGATGCAACAGGGGATGTGCGGACGCCAAGCATGGGCTGCCGCAGAGACGCAGCCCTCCGTGCGCTGCACCCATTATGAACGAGCCGCTGAGCTCTGCCTCTCTATCGAAGGCACTCGCAGTGGGCGGAATGCGGGATGGGATGGAGAGTTCGAACGTTCCTCGGATCGTCGACAGGGTCGCGGCCTTGTATGCGCGTGCATCCTGCATGGCCCTCTCCGAGGCACAAGGAAAACGTGCTTTGGTGCCTAGGCATTTGAAGATCGCCTGCGGCCCGTCGCCGGTCGGTGAACAGGACGTGAGATATTTAATCATTTGGTATCTCTGTGCTTTACGTTTCTAACAATGAGACTCAGATAAGATTGCAACTGGGGAGTGCGGAGATCGTCTTCCTGACATTCTTCTTGGCGTTCCCAGGCATGGTTTGTTTTCCAAAATCTTACTGAGCGCGAGAACCAAGAGCGAGCCGGGCCTTACGGTGCCACCTCCTCGGTGAGGCTGTAGTCATTGCCCTCCCTGTATACTTACGCAGTATGGCTTCTGGGTCGGCTCGCTGCTCAAACCGCCGTCCTTTGTGCGCTCGAGGACCTTCCTACCTTCCCAAGAGTGTCAAGTTTGGTGAGTGGACAGGATCCTCGCGAACGTGCGACTGACCGAGATCGTTGTCAATGAGTACGTATGGATGCACTGGTCATGACCAACACCGCTCACACAGAGCATATGGCTCTCTAGAGAAGTGAAACGAATCGTTGCGATCGGCGATTTGGCTGGAAGGACGTGTGGCCGGAACCTGGCCGCTATCGAGCGTCCATCGTTTAATTTCGTCTGGTGCACGCACACTAGCAGGGAAGGCGGACCTCAGCTCAAGTGCCACTGTGACTCCTCAACGTTGCAACACTAGGTGACCCGATCGTGAAGCCATAGATCCACCCGAACATCGGCGGGGATGCGTCGCTTCTGCCAGAGGACAGGGCGTTGCTGCAGACAGACGGCTGCGTGGCCGTTGGCGGCGCCAGAACACTGCGTAGCTACTCAGGTTTTCTCAGGGCTCACGTCATCCGTTCTCGACTTCCTTGCTTCTCTCGTTTTTCATTTCCGAGCTGAGCTGTGGAGTGCGTGACGTCGGCATTGCGCGATACCGGCTTCCTTGTAACCGAGCATACGTGCGTGTGCCGGCGCATTTTTTAAGTAGGTGTATTCCGCTTTGGAGCTTTCGGGAAATGGATAACAGCCGCGATTATAGGAGGGGCCGAAAAGTCCGGATTTTGCAAGGCTTCGCTTGGGGAGACACCGAGACACAGAGACGTCTTGAAGCTCGGTGCGTAGCTCGTTTGTGCCCCGAGACAGACCCCGAACCTAACCTAGGTAGCCAGCGGTATAGCTAATCACCGAATGCAGTCTTCCAATCTTCCCTCTTTCTCGCACAGTCGCGACGCTCTCACAAACATCCGCATGGTCTCACTACCAGTAGGCCATGCTTATGAATGTGGGAAGGAGTACGCCGAGACACGCTTCCTCCTACCACTGAGAAGGATACTGGCACTGCGCTGTCGATTACGCTGGAGCCCACTGCGGGTTCGATTCCCGAGCCCATCCATAGCGAGACAAATGTATCCAAAAACACCTTCATTTCCTCCATCGCGAGCAGGAGTATTGGGGACCGTGTTTGCCCAGGGTACGGAGACGATGAGGATCCTCAGTTGGCTGTCTGAGGGCGGTGAGGACAGAGGTTTGTGGTCGTGTGCCGGCCTAGCTGCGCTGCTGCAAGCAAGCCTCATGTCGTCGTTCCAGCAGCACGATCGCTTCCGCCCTGCGTCCCTGCCGGACGGAGCACCCTGAACCCCGAGGATATGGGTGTCACACGACCAGTATTGTGCGCTGTGCTGCGGGGAGTGTCTAGGGCGGAGTGCGCCCTTGAGGTGCGCATATGAACGAACGAGCGACATCTTTTTGGCCACTCCCGAGACGATCTGGTCTACTTCTGGCCTTCTGTATGTTGCGAGGATCCTGGCTCGGCGCATTGCATCCTTACGCGTCAGCTGTTTGAGATTTGCGTAGCAAGTACGTTCCGTACCCTTGACCTACGGGTGGCTGTCTGAGTCGCCAGTAGGAGGACAAACCACGAGCTCGAGAACATTGACGTTGACAACCCTCCACGTCGA
Source organism: Ganoderma sinense ZZ0214-1 (assembly GCA_002760635.1). Lineage (NCBI taxonomy): Eukaryota > Fungi > Basidiomycota > Agaricomycetes > Polyporales > Polyporaceae > Ganoderma > Ganoderma sinense. The sequence goes on from AYKW01000069.1 coordinate 739,560, forward strand.
TACTGTAGGGCTCATTCGTACGAATGCCATGTTTGTTAGATTCATGGAGTGTGGCCGCATCCTCGAGCCACCCTTGAAGCTTATCGTCCATCTACTGTTACTTCCTACTTTTAGCAGTGGGATTGCTCGTCACCATATAGAACTTCTACCTGCTACTTAGCACCTTCATATGACTAGCACTTGAGAAAACTCGTCACTCTTGCCTGCGTGCGCATCTTTGGGACGATGAAACATCCCCGCTCATTTCTTCGTCAGTCACTCTCGAGCTTGGCCGCCGTTGAGCTGTCTGATCCGCGTTTTTACTGCGTTGTCGGCGTGTGGCACTTGCTGCCGATCATCGAGAGCGAGTCGGGAACCTGGTCTTTGCGGTGGAGTTCCAGATTGGCGTATTATTATTCTGGGTAGTCAAGTCTGGACGAAACATGTGAAGCGGCTGTGAGAGTGGAGGGCAAACAGGGCTATGGTACGGTCCTCGTGAGTGCTCCGAGTCTACAGTAACGAGTCCGAACGCGTGGGGTCACGTGCGTGTTGAACGGCGACAATGCGATTGCCATTTTGGAAGTCACTAGTCAACGTCGACCCTCGTGTGGCTGTTGCGTCCGACACCCGTTCGACGCCATGGACGACCTCCGCGCCCGCTCCGGCGAGAAGGCGCCGCCTCTCAGACCTCCTCTGATTACCCCATCTGCGTCACCTCCTGTCTCTCGAGTCTGGTCCCGGAACGACAGGCCCCCACCTTCCAAGCGACCTAGACTCTCATCTACTCCATCCAGTTCATCTTCGGCACAGCCCTCTTCTTCATCCTCCAGCGTAGCCGACTTGCGATTGGAATCGAGCAGCCGCCTTTTCCAATTCTGGGACCAGTTAGCTGGACGCTACAACAAGCCTCTAGACGAAGATGATATCATTGACTTTCGCAACTTCAAAATCATCAAGGACCGCGGTGTCGTGCGTTCGGCAGCCAGCCCGTATAGCATAGGGTCTCTTCTAGTCGCCGATGCGGATCCGGAAGACCCCAAGGAAAATGAGGGTCAAGGGAATGCGGAAGAGGATGGGGATGGGGATGGAGAAGGAGACGACGACTCTGCGGACGAACTCGACCTGATTTCGCCACCGCCAATCGTGCCAGTCAAGTTGGAGTACTACAAGACTTGGTACGTGCCACCTGCAGACGAAAAGGACCCGCAAGATGCCGAGGCGTTCAGGGAGTTCGAGGAAGCCGAGAAGATACGGAGGGAGCTGTATGGAGACCTCGATGAGGAAGATGACGAGGATGCATTGGTTGGATTGGAGGAGGATGAGGACCCTGGCGTCCAGCCTCACGAAGCGGATGAGCAGGAGGCAGACGCCGATCTAGGACAAGACGAACATGAGGGTTCCCCGTTACCAAGTCGGAAACCCATGCCTCGACGTCGCAAGCCCAGACCTCCTAAACCCGCCGACGATGAATCTTCTGAAGACGAGCTCGCAGCGGCAGAGGTCGACAATACCCCCATCCCTTCACGCCAATCTATCCCCCCTGCTGACGACATTATTGACTTGACCGACTCGCCCCCGTCCTCTCCTGTACTCGCCCATCGTGGTCGACTACCCTCTCAACCTCCCAGAGCGCAGACCGGTGCGTCCTCTCGAGGGCGTTCTAAATCCAAACCGCCTGTCCCTGCAGTAGTGAGGCGTGCCAAAACGCCCGCGCGGCCGCCATCTCCTGAACAGGTGCTGCAATTACTCACTCCACCGCGCTCGTCTTCCACTATCGAAAGCACTCCAGACATGGCGCAAGATAACTCGCCAGCCTCTCGGGCAGAAACGCCCAGTCCCAAGTTCCCCAAAGCGCGACTACGATACACGCCGCGACCGCGAACTCCCAGCGAGGATGGTGATGATGGGGATAACAGGCTTCCATCCCTTGATATCGGTGAGCGCACGGCCACGCGGATTCCGTTCCCCGTAGGCCCTCCCAAAAAGGCCAGGAGGAGACCATTACCTGCAAAGCCTGAGGTCTTGATCACGACCTCGCCGAGGAGGCTAAACGGACGGCCGACTTCTGCTCGGCTGGCTTCGACTGGACCAGCGTCTTCACCTAGTATGGCTACCGTTAAACGAAAAAGTGCTAAGGCTAAGGGCAAAGAGATTGCCCCACCGGAACCTGGCAGTTCAGCAGGTGCGTCAAGGTTATCGAGGCCGCGACGTTCCCAGTCCCAGCCTCGAGGCTCGACGAGAGAGTCAACGGAGGAGTTCAGCTCCCCTCCCCCTCGTCCCCCGTTGAAAGGCGCAAAGCGCAGGAGAGTCTCTTCCTTGTCGTCGCTGTCCGATGGCTCTCCGGCCAAGCCTGTCACCTCAGAGGCTCCCTCCGCTGCCTCACGTTCTGTTCGGGCGCACCACACCATGCGGAATAGTATTCGGTCGGGCTACTCATCTGATGTCGCTCCTCAAACATCGTCATCCGTTCGCGCGGATGATGAAGATGGTACGTCGCGACTCCCTTCCGGTCGTACGAGAATGCTAAGGAGGATTGCACAGAAGGAGAAGAGCCTCCCCAGATCTCCAGCCGTACCCGCCATCGCGCTGGGAGTCTCGTTGCTCCTTCAGGGCCACAACTTCCTCCATTATACCCGCCACCCTACCCCCCGTATACCCCACGACATAATGACCATCCCTCGTCGGCGAGCGGCCATCGGCACCATCCAACACCAGACGAGCGACTTACACCGTTCCTTCAGATGCCAGACCCCCAGGCGCAATACTATATGACCCAGGCCTGGCACAGTCTCTCGTATCTCATGGCTTCGGGCGCGTTCCACCCGCCACCACCTCCGCCTGGCCCCAGCTACCCTCCCGGCCTTCCTTTCCCACCATCGCCCTGGCCGTCATACAACCCCGGTCATCGCAGACACCACACTGTCCCATCCCATGTACTGGACACACTATCATCCGAGGCAGGCCCTTCTCGATCTTCGACATATTCTACTCCCACACGCCACCCTCACCCATACCCGTACTCGCATGACCCCGGGTTCTCGAGCAGCACGCTTCCACCTTCCTCGCCGATCCCGTCCTCCCCGCCCAGCTCTTCGCCCATCCTCCGCCCCGCTTCGGTAGCGCCCGGTCAGCGCAGCCGATCCAGAGGCCGCCGTGTCTCGTTCAAGCTGGATGCCAATGACCGGCCGCCCTCGCCCACCCCTCCGCGCTACCTTGATCGTGACGAAGAGGAAGCGGAGAGCGACGATGAACCACTGTCGGCGTTGCAGTGGCGAACGCGTGGCGCGAGCACCTCGGCTTCTACATCAGCGAAGTCGTCTTCGTCTTCGTCTTCGGCGAAGGGAAGGGGAAAGCTCGGGCCGACCCGTCCGCTCGTCGCGAAGAGGAAGAGGAAGAGGAGCCCGAGGACGAGCCTATCCGCGGACGGCCTCCGCCGCGGGCGCGTACACCCGGCCCGCCGTCGCGGCGTGAGGAGAGTGTCCAGCGCTCGTCGGCGAAGGGCACTTGCTCCTCGACAAAGCAGCCTAAGTCCTCGTTGAGACGCAAGGAGTGAGCTGGGGCTGCTGCAGAGGACGTTGTGGGCGCACATGTAAGATGGAAGCGTACGTACGGTTCCGTAATCTTATTAGCTATCTTTGCCATGTACACGGACGGTTCCATTGCTGTCATCGCTGTATCCGTAAGATGTACTCTACATATGCTGTGATCCTGCTGTGTGTGGTTGACCCGGGAGCTGTATGTAACGCGGGGACGGGGAGCATGCCGAGAATGAGAATGCGTCGACAGAGCGACTGCAAGTCGAGGCAAATGGAAGGCAGAATAGTCGGGTATCATCTGATGCGACCACGAGGCTATCTTATCGGCATCTGGCCGATCCGGGCGGTGGGATGCGTGGCCGACGGGCTGTGGGGATTAGGGCTGATTGCCATATTGGGGACTCACCACCGGCGAGGGCTGCAGAGAATTTGCTCCGCAAACAGCTGTCAACAGATCCCTGACTCGAGACACCACACGACCCCCGCCTCTACACGCTTCCTGCTTGCACACACCACCTGCTTTCTGTCGCTGTGATCGCCCAGCGTCCCCCCACGCCCTAACGACGGACCGACGTCTCCCTCCCGGACCACGACTTGAACAAAGATGGTGCGTGATTGATTTTCCTGGCTTATTCCGCATGCGAATCATCCATGTTTTAACCGCAGGGTCAAACCCTCTCGATACCGGGTACGCATGCATATCGTTCCAGAGTAGTCGTAACAGCGTTGACCGGCGGCATGGTCGTTATTTCCCTCAGCCACGGACAAGGGGACGGAACAGGGCGCAAATGACAAGTATCACTTCGGTGTGTCCGAGATGCAGGGCTGGAGAATAAGTAAGCTTTCTCCTCGTGCTTCGCGGCTGCGTGAGGCCCTCCTCACACCCGTTTCCGTGCTTCGGGCGTGTCGGCTACGGCTACGCCGCGCGCCGGGGGCCTCGTTGTGATTTTGCGAGATCGTGCTGACGTGCTCGCGTGCAGCGATGGAGGACGCACATACTGCCGTTCTCAACCTCGAGGAGGATGCTGCCGATGGGAACACTTTCTTTGCGGTGTATGACGGGCATGGGGGTGCGTGTTTTTCAGTCCGAACAGTTTTCCGCAGCGCCTTATCGTCGTCCATTTCATCTCCCCTCGTTTGTTACTGCAGGTTCTGCCGTTGCGAAGTATGCGGGCCTTCACTTGCACAAACGTCTCGTCCAGGGTGCGGCATACAAAGACAAGGATTACGCACTTTCTCTCAAGGAAGCTTTCCTCGGCACGGACACCGACATGCGATCGAGTGCGCATGCCAACCAAACTTTCACACTTTCCTCGGCATCTGATGCAAGCCTGCTTCATTAATCTGGGCAGGTCCTGAATTTTCGAGAGACGCCTCTGGTTGCACGGCGGTGGCGGCATTACTGACAACTGAGAACAAGATCTATGTCGTATGTGGTCCACACTCTTCGCGTTGAAAGTATCGGTCCGAACTGTGGATTTAGGCAAATGCCGGAGACTCGCGTTCCGTGATCAGCATCAAGGGCGAGGCGAAGCAACTCAGCTTCGACCACAAACCTCAGAACGAGAGTACGTACATGCCCCTTCATTCAACCTCGGCTTCTCCTGACCTTCCGCTTTTAGAGGAGAAAAACCGCATTGTCGCCGCTGGCGGGTACATCGAGTACGGTCGCGTGAATGGTTCGTGGATAGTTCAGTGCCTCTGTCTCACTTTTAAGCGTTTTAAACAGGAAACCTCGCTCTTGCACGGGCATTGGGTGATTTCGACTACAAGAAGAACCCTTCCATTGCACCCGAGGCGCAGATCATTACAAGTAATCCCGAAATTATTGAACATCAAATGGCGAGCGAGGACGAGTTCCTCATCATTGCATGCGATGGTATGTTGGCTCGGAAGTATGGTTGCATCGCGTGATTGAATTAACATATATGCGTAGGTATCTGGGATTGCCTCTCGTCCCAACAGGCCGTGAACGTCGTTAGACTGCTCATCTCGCAAGGGCGCCGCCTACCCCAAATTTGCGAGGATATATGCGAGCTCTGTCTCGCGCCCGATACCACGACTGGTGCAGGCATTGGCTGCGATAACATGACGATCATGATCGTCGCGATTTTACACGGCAAGACGCAAGACGAATGGTATAGCTGGGTTACGGACCGGGTGAAGAACAAGTACGGATACCCGACACCCGAGACGCTCCCACAACTTTACTCCACGAGCCGCCTCATGTCGTTCAAGGTGAAGCGCGAGGCCTACGAACAACGTCAGCGGGAACGACGCGAACGCGAGGCACGCGAACGCGCCAACGGCGTGACCCCGGTGGCAGAAGCCCCAGCGACGTCAATCTTCGGCGGTTTTGCCAACATCCTCGGGAGCGATGGTTCGCTTATCCTCCATGCAGCATCCGACGAGGACGAGGATGACAGCGATGACGACGACTTGGACAACCATGGTATCAACGCCCGCTCACTCCTCAGCAGCGCAGGGTTCGGAGGCCCGATCCAGCTTGACGTGACGAAGAGCCTGCGGGAACAGCTGCAGGAGCTCGACGATATGGGCACGTTCAGCGAGCACGATGTTGACATGAACGACATCGACGACGAGGAGGCGGGTGAACATGGTGACCCTGACCACGATGGTCATGGGGAGACGGAGGGCGAGGGCGGACACGCCAGCGATCCAGAATCCCCAACATACACATATAACGGCATGTCATCGACGCTCGGTTCGCGAGGTGGAGAGACGCCCCCACCACCGCCCACCCCGCCAAATGGGGATGTAACGCCCGTGCAGCTCAAGCACCTCCCCGACGGCGACGCGCCGAGCGCGGCGCTCAAGGCGGAGGGCTTCCTGGACTCGAGCGAGAGCCCGCTCAAGGTTTAGGGTGACATTTTGGTTAGTCTACTATTGCACTGTATTAATGAGCGCATCGGTACCCCATGGCTGTATTCTGTCGCGACATCCTACTACTATCTCTCATTTTTTCCTGTTGCCCTCCCCGTTCATGTTCACGACCAATCCTACGATCCCACTCCGAACCCCTCAATTCTACATACGCCCGGCTTCTTCTGTCTCTCTGCGCTAGCGTCGTCTGTTCACTCATCACGGGTTCCCCGTAACGTGTTGTACTGCTATCTATTCCCGCCACGCGGCTTTTGTCACGGTCTCTTCTCGTTCGTGTTTCTAATGGTGTTTTCGGACTCCTCTCTTTGCAATCGGTTCAAGCATCTGTGTACATATGCGTTCCATGGTAGTGCTTTCGACGCTTCACATGCGTGTTTGCAGGAAAGTTTGTCGTACTGGTGTGTATACAGTCCTGCACTTTTTCTCGTCCTTTTCCCCTTCGAACCACCTCTCTCACGCTCTCTCGTATGCCTTGCTCCAGCATCCCCCAGGTCAAGAGCCGCTTTGCCGTTCAGCCGGCACCGGATGATTTTGCACAGTACTGATCGATCTCACTCATGTTGGTATACCCTGCATCCCAAGTTGAATGGAACGCTCATGAGATGTCGTTCTGTTGTGACTACATGATATAATAGCTTCGTTCCCGGCTACTCCTCATCTTTGTCACAGCACCCCGTGGAGGACGACCAATTCTCCTTCGCAGAGCGCAAGAATGACGGCTTTGTCCTGCACTTGCATCAACCCAACACCCAGGAGCGCGCCTGCAGAACCACCGCCGATCTTGAGGATCGTCTGCTTCGCCCAGTTTTCCTTCGGAGGGACCCCGCGATAGATGTAGACATTTCCGCCCAGGTCCCGTGCCCCACTCTCGAACGCGAATACAGCCTCCGACGACACATGGTGCACGAAGCGAGTGTCCCTCTTCGACGCCAGAACGAACGAGAGCGCCGAGTATGTCGAGGTGTGCTCCCACACCGGGGCCTTGTCGGGAGAGGCCACCGCCTCGAGCGTATACGTCACCCCATCCAGCCCGTTCTTCACGACAAGCGACCTCTCCACCGCCCCGTGGAACGGCGTCGACAGGATCTGCAGCGGCGAGTCGTCCACATATCCACCTTTGCTCCCGTCCACCCCGACCCAGGTCACGCACGCGGACTTGCCGACGTCCAGATCAACTTCATCGTCACGCTCGCCCTCGGCGAGGCTCGGTACGCCCGTCCCCAGCCCAAGCCCGCTCGTGTCTTCCCCGCTCTGTAGCGCCGCGGTATATTTCTCGAGCGTCTCGCGGATGTTGTAGAGCTCGGTTGGGTCGAGTGTCTCCGGCACCTCCACTTCTGCCTCGCCACCATCACCCCCAGAGGTGGAGAAGACTTGCGGCCAGCGGGTGCCCTCATGCTGCTTGTCGAGGTGGAGCGCGAGAATGCCATAGCGGCTCTCGGCGGCGCGGTCGAATGTCCAGAGCGACCCCGCGGGGTGGATCCCGTCCCAAAGCGGCTTGAGCGTGAAGCGGGGCACAACGAGGGGCACATCTGCGTCTGCGCCCCCCGTTGCAGCACCCTCGACGAGGACGGTGAGCGTGCGCGGGCCGAAGGCGACCTTGATGTGCGCCGTTGGCGTGGAGGCGGGGAGGGGGATCGCGATCGTGACCGAGTCCGACGTCTGCGTCCACGAATAGGGCGGCGGACGGCTTGCCGGGGTGGAGGTGTCCAGGTTCTCATCCGCACGGGGAATCGACGCGATCTCGTCCGGGGAGGGCTCGTAGGAGGGTGCGGGGGCAGTCGCGATCGGGAGATAGGCCGAGCCGCCGACGAAGAGGAAGGCCTCCCGCGAAGCGTCGTAGGAAGTGTATACCGGGACGTCCGTGCCGCGCCTGTGCCAGAGGATCTGCAAGGGTTGCGTTGAGAGGGAGTGGGGGAGAGGGAGCGGGATCTGCACGCCCCACAGGTCGAAGTTGACCTGGGGCGTGCGCTTCGATGTCTTCGCGGCTGCTGGGGAGTCCCTGGGATAGTATTTGGAGGACAGCACTAGGATGGCGGTCCGACCGTCCGCGGTGGCGACAGCCTGATGCATTCGAAATGGGACCGCGGTTTGGGAGGACTCGTAGGCTGCTGGGATGGCGAGCTCATACGTTGCAAGCAGCTCGGCGGGGCCGATGTCTGCGATACGAAGAGCATATAGCGATCCCTGGCCGTCTGAGACGAAAAGCGATGACGAGTCCACAAACGCAGCGGAGGGGTACTCTCGTTGCAAAGACTCGACAGCGGCCGACTGGATGGGCTTCGGCAGCTCATAAATAACACGAAAGACGGGCTTGAATGTGGCCTACTTTGCAATAAACGGTTTCACCAATCTATCCTCTCTCTACAATAGAATGGAGAGGACTGAGCTCACCTCGTCCACATCGATCACAATAACCCTCAGCTCTGCATCCACGTACACGGCACGTCTGGACTGGTTGCATATGACCAGATGATTATGTGTTACTCGACTCTGTACCTCTTGGAAGGACAGAGGGGCGCGTCCGGATACGTTGGTCTGCGAAACTTTGTGCTCCAGAGCATAGTGCGAGATGACCTCATCGTGCTCCAGACGAGAAAACTTGTAGCCATCGAATCTGGGGTTCAGCAACGCACGGATGGGATCCGGGAAGGGCATGTCGAGGAACTCTCAGTCTCCAGCCGGATGAAGAACGGCGACAAAGAGGTTGAGGTCCATGAATGCGGCCACTCCGTCTGGGGCTGAGAGGAGTTGGAGGGTCAGGCGTCTCGTAAGTTCTCGGACACCCGCGGCGCTTCTTAAGTAAGTACTAGCACTAGCCTAGCTAGGGCTCTACTCGACGCCGTCATCTATCGACGGTACGACTGCGTGGTTCCTTGCTACACAGGACCCGTGCACTTCCCTTTCGAGTGCACGGGTATCGACGGAAACCAACTTTACAGGTTTGAAGATAGAAGTGATACAGATCACAGGTAGACCCGATGAACCTCAATGCCGTGATCTACGTATACAACAACTTTGTCGTGGCAGTAGTACTGCTGGCGCCTGGATGATATTCTGGCGTTCCGGAGCTTGCAACCATCGACTTGCATCGTCAGACAAATGCTTCCAAAATCCGATTCCGTTGTCTCCCGCATGAAACGGACAAACAACGTCCAATGAGATAGTTCCCGATTACAGCGGCGAATACGCACCCGTACGAAGCCATACGAGCGAGCGCTGATCGAGCTCGATCCAAACGGGCTCTCGAGTGGGCAGTGCAGTGCGCTATGAGGTGGTGTCGGTCCGACTTATGTAACCATACGATACCAATCACTGCGTGGCGTTGCGCCGTGCGGGGGGGAGGAACTTTCCCGCCTGGCCCAGTCTCCATCGAACTGGCCGTAAGTGTCTTGCGTACGTGTATGCACGTACACTCCAACTGCGCCGGCCCTTGGTGTGAGCAATAGCAATGAGAAGGTGAGATAACAAATTCATTACACCCCGCGCTATCAGCGATCTATCCAACGACACTGCGTAGATTGTGATACAAGCCAAATGGCTGCTGTCTTTGATAAAGCCAGGAAAATTTACTCTGGGCCCACCAGTCCGAATTTACTCGTACAGGTCCATCGATACACCGGTCCTCGACTGTCACCTAACTAGGGTGTCCGACGCAATCGCTAGGGTATAAGTATGTGGTGTAAACGCAGCCCAGTGTTCAGGAGTACATCCCGGAGAACTCCTCCCGGCCGTGGTCATACTCGAAGTGGGCCTCGAGCGGCTCAGGGTCCTCGTCGGGGGATGCCTCGCTCTCGCGCTCACCGCCAGCAGGGGCAATGTTCGGTCCGGAGTCATAGAAGATGACGTCCAATGCGTTGATGGGGCCATTGTTGATGAATGCGGCGAACGACGCCTGCTGGGCCTCGGGGAGCCGCTCCTCGCCCACGCGGCCTTCGCCACCGGGCGGCGGTGCGAGAAACGGCGTGCGGCATGTGGGGCAGGTTGTGTTCTGCGTGATGCGCGACGCGCAAATCAGGGGATTAAGGATAATGATCGTCAGTGACCGGTCACACGGAGGAGGAATTTCCGTGATGGGATGTACTCACGCCTTGATACAACCATCCGCGAATGCTGCGGAAGGAAAGGCGGATGGTTAGTGGAGTTAGGGGTGGTTGTGAGTCGACGGTAATACTCAACTCTTTGCGGCAGAAAACGTGCCCGCACGTTCGCACAAGGCGTGTGACGCCGAGCTCCTCGACGGGGTGTGCGGGCGAGTCCATGGCGAGCGCCATTTCTTCTTCCGCTAATATGGCGAGAAGTGGTGTCAGGCAAATGGGACAAGTGCTATCTATTGATGGGATGTTAATACACAGCGGTGCGACGCGTACTTTAAATGCGGTGCAGTGTACGCACCAGATTGTCCAAGGGAGGCAAGGTCGCCTTCTGTGAGCTTGGGAAGCTCTCTGGCGAAGGTGTCGAGGTGCGCATTGCGCTGCCTAGAAGGACGATATGACCATATGACATACGATGCCCCAATTGTTAGAAGAAGTGATGTGCATCGCAAGCGTCAGGTACAGTTCGGACATGGGAGAGCTTCAGCGGCTGAGACTTACCGCATTTCCTGGACAAGGTTGAAGAGATCATTGCGTACCACGTTGGCTGCTTCGGGATTGCGTGTGAAGTTGAAGGCATCGGTCATGCTTCGCCTTCGGGGCAAAGAGCGGGTGGCCATGGTGCGCGGGTCGGAGTGGTCGGTCGAGACTCGAGAGCAAAGAAGTGTGGAGGAAGAGGCGAACGCGTACGAATCATGACCCAGCCGAGCCCAGCCGAAGCACTCGGACCGACCTCGGGAGACGCCGGAGCCACGTGAGCTAGCACAGCCTCCAGCTTCGGATTTTCATCCATGTAATTTGTCTTTGTCTTTGTCTCGTCTCTCGACCATCGTCCACTCCGTCCCTCGGCCTTGCCCTGACATTACGCTTGATCTTGAGACACTCGGGCTCGGACTGCCGCCGCCAGAAGATGGTTACCAACATATCACAAGATATGCTGGATAGTTACCACAATCCGACGCTATATCCGACCTCATTCAGCCCAAATCATCCCTCTCACGGCAGCAAACCGCCCGACGGGAACAGTGAACAACGCACTACAACTTTTCACGAGGAACTGTGCGAATGCCCACTTGGGCCCTACCCTGGTGATGAAATTGAAATGTCTAGTGGTGGGTGCGATTTGTCGGACTGCCTCGAACGAGGCGGTGGCAGCCATTCACATACTGACATGTTACCAACTCCTGAGTCCTAGATGGGTCCGCCGCCTTTCCGGCGCCGCGTGTATGCGCGCTGGTTCTGGCCGTTTGAACAAGGGCTCTGCGCCGCAACAGATACCCACGGGCGCCTGAGAGGCGGCGCCTATTGCCATATAAGGCAAGTGTTTGTGTGTGAGTGGGGGTCAAACAAGCGGAAGCGGGCGACAATGGCTTTGTGCCCGAACAGGTCGCTGCGCCCCGTCCCCTCGCTCATCGGCTCTATCAACCGCCCATGATGGATTTTCCGTCCCACCAGCCCCGACCGTTCCGCTACCATGCATCATTGTCCAATTCCTGTATTGTTTCCGGCCTAATCCCCCCAGCGCCCTCGCCTCGACTCTCCTTGCCGCCCTCCACCCCTTGTATAAAGCCTCACAATAATCCATCCGCCATGCCCCAACCGTTGTCCGCTGTGCCGTCAACGCTTCGTCTCGACGACTCTCTTCAAGTCTCCTTTTCCCTATACTTATTCTCTTCTTTCTCGACGCTAGCCGTCACACACAAGCTTTCTCCTTCACATCCCACTAACAAGGAGATATCTACCACACAGTCCTTACGACTCACGCCTGCGCCAGCACCACTACTATCATGCACTTCCGCTCCATCCTCACCTCTGCAGGGCTTCTTGCCGCCGCTGCTTTCACTAATGCCGCCCCCACCAAGGTTGCTCGCGATTCTGGCGTTCCCAAGATCGTCGTTGCGCATCATATCGTCGGCCTTACATCCGCATTCACGATTGACGACTGGAAGAGCGACATTCAGCTCGCTCAGGCGAACGGCATCGACGGTTTCGCCCTCAACATCGGTAACGACCCTTTCACGAGCACCCAGTCCGACCTTGCGTAAGAATCCCCCAAATGTATCGTCCGATTTTCAGCGCTGACAATTCTATTCCATAGCCACCAAGCTGCTGAGCAGCTTAACTCGGGTTTCAAGCTCTTTTTCTCGTTCGACATGAGGTACGCATTGACGGCAATCTCTTGCAAATCCTGGACCCTAAGCGTTTACTCCCCACACTTATCATTTCTCCAGCTCCTTCCCGTGCAAGACTGCTGATGATGCTGCCACCATCCGCTCCCTGACTAACCAGTTTGCGAGCCGGACCGCCCAGCTCCAGGTCAGCGGCAAGGCATTCGTCTCCACCTTCGCCGGAGAATCATGCACTTTCGGCGCCGCCGACGCCCCCTCGGGCTGGAAGACGCAGTTCACACAGCACCCCGAGACAACCGGCAAGGTCCACTTCGTCCCCTCCTTCTTCGTCGACCCCGCTACGTTCAGCACGTTCAGCGGCGTCATGGACGGCGACTTCAACGTAAGTCTTTTGTGTGACGTTTCTTTTTCGCCGTCATAGACCGCGGAGCTAACAGACGCCCTTGCCCTCTGCCCTCTGGCATTCTGGCATTGCAGTTCAACTCGGGATGGCCGCTCGCGATCACGGCACAGAACGCGGCGCAGACGCTTCCGGGCGTTGACCTGAACAACGTCAACGCCGTGGGCGAAACCGCGCTCCAGAAGTTTATCGGCTCGTTCGATACGGACACCCAGCACATTACCAACCTCGCTAACGTCCAGGGCAGCGCCCAGACGTACATGGCTGCCGTGGCGCCCTGGTTCTTCACCCACTTCGGCGCAGACACCTTCAACAAGAACGTGAGCGATTGAGATTTCGGGGGTTCGGAGGGTTGATTCCGAACTGAGTCTGATTGGGTTTTTCAGTTCGTGTTCGACGGCGACGAGCACCTTTGGGTCGCCCGCTGGGAGACTCTCGTCGCGAACCGCGACAAGGTCTCGCTCGTCGAGATCTGCACCTGGAACGACTTCGGCGAGTCTCATTACATCGGCCCCCAGCACGGCGCCCTTCCCCCGGGCTCTGAGAAGTGGGTCAATGGCTTTAGCCACGAGGGTTGGTCGCGTCCATCATGCTTCCGCGCAGACCTTACCCCTGACCTCGCCTAATCCAAACAGGCTTCCTGAGCCTCACGAACTTCTTCGCGACGCAGTTTAAGACCGGGCAGGCCCCCGCCATCGCGAAGGACCAGCTCGTCATGTGGGCGCGGCCGCATCCCAAGAACGCCACACCCGCGGACCCGGTCGGAGCCCCTAAGGACTTCCAGCTCGTGCGTCCCCCCCTTGCCTCTGCCCATCTGACTCCATCGTGCTGACCGTGCGGCGCTGTACGTGATAAACAGTTCCAGGACAAGATGTGGGCAGTGGTGCTCGCGACGGCGGACGGGACGCTGACGCTGTCGAGCACGGCGAGCGACGCGCAGACATTCAACATCAAGGCGGGCGTGAACAAGCTCTCGCTGCCGATCCAGCCAAACGGGTTCATGCACGGCGTCCTCACGCGCAACGGCGCAACGGTCATCGACCTCAAGCCCGACAACTTCACGTTCAACGCGAACCCCCCTGCATTCAATTACAATGCTTTCACCGCCCACGCCACCGCGCAGTAAGCGTGCGTTGCGTGCTGTTCGCTTCTGGGGGTGATTGGGTTTGTTGTCGTAGTCGCTTCAAGTTCTAGTTGCACATGTTTTCTTTGCAGTGGGCGCTGCCGTGCATCTCGCCCCGCCTCCATTCCCGCAGCTAGGACAGCGTTCGGATACTGATGGTTGTCCTGCGGGTTGGGGCCGGTATCGAGAACGGATGGATATACCCTGTTGTTAATAGCGCTGTACTCCTGCTTGTATCATTGCTTTCGTCGCTTTCGTCACTGGAAACACCCTATGTTTTTCCCTCGGATTCCCGACTCGTTGCGGTGTGACTTCCTCTGCCTTCTTGTTCGCGCATCGGTATCATTTGAGCAACACCAGCAACTGGTGCGTTCGCGTCGTACCTTGTTCGCCAACGCCAAATGATCTTTGCACTCTTACATTCCGGCCTCCACTCGCGCGGTGGCTCGTGAACGCCGTGTTATGGCATGCCGCCTTTGCTTTAGCCGGTGATCTTCCGCGACGACGATCCGCCGACACTGCTTAGCTCTCGAACGCACCCGCCTCCCAGTCTGCTACATTGATCGTCGGGCATCCTGGTCTGGGACTCCGGGGCCAAGAGTCGGGCTCTTATCAATTCAATGTAACTTACACCCGCACCTGCCGTACATGACGACATATGCAGCCAGTGATGTGATGTCGACGCCAGATGGTGATATGCGCGGGGAGATCCAGGATCGCGGTTGGTGCCTTAAGTCGGTCCGAAAGTGGTGTCAATCTCTTCGAATTCGGTTCGGCGGTGTGTACGTATGAAAATCAATGTGTTGTTACTTCCGCAGATCACTGCCAACATGTTGATTTGTGGTCTCCGCCCGGAGTGCGCAAGCCTTGAGCTTGAGGGCCCGCCATCGGTTGCCATCTTGAGTGATGCAGTCACATCCACCGACCGCGGATTCCGGCACAGGACGCAATCCTGAGTAAAAGAGTTCTGTGGAGAGTTCTGTGGATGCATGCGGATACAATAGTACCACGAGAGTACACCAGTATTCACGGCCGTCGTCAGGCAGTGAGCATGCGGAGGGGCACGGCCAGTGTGAGATGCAACTGACGTCGCCGGAAAAGGAGAGCGACGTCAGGAGAGCTAATTATCACCTCTCAGCCCATGTAAGTCGACGTTGTAAGGGACGATTAGGGAATCCTACAGATATGAGTGGGTCTATACAATGCGATGTAACAGATGAGTATGTGCCAATGATTTGATGTGCAACGAAAGCAGGTGCAAACAAGATGAGCAGATGTGGTATGCGACGAATGGTCATGCAGTGGCGGGAGTTCAACGCTACAAAGAGAACGCGCATCAGCAAGATGGACGATAGCAACGAACGATGGTCACGATATGATGATAGCGTACCTTCTTGGGAATAAACAAACTAGGTCCTTGCTTCTGGCGTTTTGCCAGAGGTGGCCTCGGTTTCGGTTTCGGGCCACCCTGGACTGGTCCAGCATCGGGCGCATCATCCATCTTCGGAGGGTCTTCGGCGCGTCGTTTCTGACCCACTTGAGGGTCCTCTGGAATAGCGGCAGATGGTGTTTCCACAGGCGTCGGCGCCTTGCTCGGGACATTCGGGGCTGAAGGCTGAAACGCGGCAGACGCAACGGCGTTTGAGCGGTTTGCCATTGATTTCAACTCACGGGGCGTGACGAGATCTAGCGGCGGCGGCGGTACTGTAGGGGCATTCGACGGCTGTTTAAGTTTGGGCTTAGCCGGCTGTGACGGAGGTTTCGTGTACGAAGCGGGAGCGGTGAAGTACGCGACATCGGCCTACATCAACGGAAGTGCGACTTAGCACCAAATGGCGGGTAAATAACCGACATACAACTCACCTTGACGAGAGACGACCTCGATCTTGCGTTTTCAACAATCTTACGCCAAATGTCATCACTTCTCTCAAGAGTCGGTGCGTTCCCAAGGACAAACAGGGAGGCTTTGGCACGGGTCAGTGCAACGTTCATCCGCCGAACATCTATCACACAGAGTTACATCGCTGGTAACAACCACAATAGATATTGTACTTACCTCGGAGGAAACCAACAGTCTGCAAGTTTGGACCAGAACGAACACAGGACAAGATGATGATATCCTTCTCTTGACCCTGGAAACCATCGACAGTGTTGAAGTCAACCGTGCTGAGGACCTCTTCACCGAATCGTTGTCGGAACGCGCGCTTCAGCTCCGTGATCTGGCCCCGATACATGGAGATGACGCCAATTTTGAAGTCAAAATTCGCTGACGAGAACTCCTTGATGAGCCTATTGTACAAGGCCACCGCAACCTGTGCCTCCGAACGATTCATCAAGGAGTGGCCAGCGCCTGGCATATTTTCCTCCGTTCCTGACTCGACGCTGAAAAAGCGGTAGGTTCCGAACTTGGGGTGACTATGCCATGGTCGTGTGGTTTTTCCGGTCATATCAGGACCATCGCTAAGTCGACCATCGTAGAAGAGACTGCTCGGCAGCTGGCTAATGTCCGGGTGCATACGGTACTGTATGCTGCGAGATGCGCCGCATTGGTGACTGCGCATCGTGGCGTAGGACTTGTGCTCACCTCAGCAAATGGACAGCGTCTGGCTGGGTCTTCTGCAGTCTGACGAACAGAGACTGATCGTATCCAAGCCTGCATGCCTGCGACCGAAGTCAATCCGTGCATACTTGCTACGTCCTCATAGGAGGGACCACTCACCTCTTGTGACTTGACAGTCGGCGGCAATTGCTGAGGATCTATTGTTCTCAGATCAGGACCCCAACACGGCAATTGTTTGGAGTCCGCCTACCTCCTACCATGATGCATGTCCTACAGCGGTACTTCATGGGAATGAGGGAACTGAGCTCGATAGCTTGGGCGGCCTCATCGATGATCACGACCTCGAAGTCGAACGGCTCCAAGTACTCATAGGCAGATGCGGATAAGGTGCTGCAAATGATGTCGGCTTCCTGAAGGACCTCGTTCCGGAAGCGTCTGCGGGTCGCGTCGAGGGTGCGGTAGTCTGACTTCTGTTTGTCCTTGACCTTGTCCAGTTGATGGGTCAGCATGACCCTCGCCCTGTTTAACTTCTTGATATCGTCCTCGAGAGCGAGTGTCTTTGCTGCGTTATCCTGAATCAGCGCCATCTCATCCATCTTCTGCTGCCGCTGTACTTTCACTGACTCCAGCTCCGCACGAACACGAGCGAGCTCGGTTCCGGCCTCCTTCGTGTTCTGGAGCTCGGGATGGGCGTTGAGCTTCTGGTCCATAAGGTACTCCAGGGAGACGTCCCGAACGCTGAGGTTCATCGCCTTCACGGATCCGATCCGGACTACTTTGGGATGTTCAGCGCGATGACCAGCTCCAGACACGCCCTCCTTTAGACGGAATGCGATTTCATCGATGGCGGCGTTACTCGGCGCACAGAGGAGGATCTTTTTGGGCATATCCTTCTCGCCTGGCCGTACAACATTCTTGGATCGCCGTGACAGATAGAGCTGTACCAGACCACAGATAGTCGACGTCTTTCCCGTTCCGGGAGGACTTCGCGTAGTTGAGCATACACTGGACCCCAAGTTACAAATGGACTCACCCCTGAATGAGCGCGAAACCCTCGGTGCTAAGCGACTTCAGGATGGCATTCGCCTGAGGCTCGTTCACGTTGTACGCCTTCATGACCCTCTGCACCTCCTCAGTGGCAACCTTCCCTGGTCTGAATAGCTGAGTGTGCAGGATGCTATCGAGGAGGTCATAGTGTGGAAGCGCCATGAGGGCAGCATACTCGCGAATGATGGTAGATAAACTACATCGAATTAGAGACTATGGGTGCACGAGATGACGCAAAACTTACCTAAGCACTTTCGCCAGACTCCATGATGTCCCCACCTGAAGCCCTGGGTCGCCGCCGCCAGCAAGGAAGCGAATGGTAGCTTGAATACCCATGTACGAAGAACGATAGCTCTGCGTCTTTCCGAGGACCCTCCGTTTGGCATTCGAGCTCGACAATAGCACGATGTCCGTCTCCGCGAGACTCCAGTCTTTCCCGACGGACCCCTCGATTGAGATCTCGAGATCGATATACTCGTCAGTATATTGGCGACTCAGGATACGGAAGTCGTACGACTCGAGAGGTTGCTCCTTCGACTCCGTCAGCTGGTTCCACAACTCGAGGAAGAGCATCGGCTCGAAGATGTTCCGGAAATGGGCGTAGTCCCTAAACCTCTCCGGGACAGACGAGAGCCTCGGCCGGTCACCAGGAGGCACAGGTCCATCGTGCTCATAGTTCCACGACAGGAGTGCACGGTATAGCCCTGAAACGTCAGGCTTGAGACGCATGTGGGTTCGCCGCGCGTCCTCACGTTTCCGCAACATCTCGAGTTTCGGGTGTTTGCCGTCCGTCGGGAGGTCCAGCATCTTGACCTGCCGTCGTTCGGCCGGTTTCTTGATCGTCGGGGTCTTCTGGAGTTTTGAGAGACTTGCCAGACCCTTCGGCCCGTCATCATCGTCTTCCTCGTCGCTCTCCTCTTCGCTACTCGACGAGTCAAGGGTGCTAGACGCTGCAGTGCTGGACTTCGCGCTCTCATCCTTGATGATGGGCTTAGGACCTCGCAAGGGCGCTGGTGCTGGTCGAATGCTGGTAGAAGGAATTGACGGTTTCGCGCCCGCGATCTTCACATCTGTGCTCGAGAAGTAGCTGGAAATCGACGAGCGATCCTTGCCCTTGCCTTTGACATCCTTCGCAGACGATTTGAGAATATGTCTGGGCTCCGCCTTGACCTTTGCCTCCTCCTTGACCTTGGTAGGCTTCGGCGCGAAGGTGTGCGAAATGATCTGGACGTCATCCTCGTCCTCGTCGAACGCGCCGATTGCCTCCTGCAGCCTGAGTAGCCGTGCGGAGTCCAGCCTCGACTTCATCTTGGTCGGATCGTTCTTGCGTGCATCGTCGATATGGCGCTGTATGCGCTGGAACGTATCCTCGCGAGGGCGGATGTTTGTCTCCTGGAAACAGTTGAGGAGTGTCTCGAGGAGAGCGAACGACTGGTGGAGCAGCTCCTCGTCCGTCAGCCGCAACCACTTCGTCAGCTCGTAGAGCACCTGCTGCAGGTCATCCACCATCTTCTTACCCGCCGCCGAGAGCTTCTTACCCGCCCGGACGCCGTCCTTCTGCGACCGCGCAAGGGCCCCAGACTCGAGGGTGCGCCGTTGGGCGAGGAGGTCGCGGCCGAAGATGAGCGCGTCGCGCATCCAGAGCACCATCTCTTCGTTCTCGAAGTACCGTGCCCAGCGCGGTGTCTGCGGGAAAATGACGCAGAGGGCTTCTGTCATGAGGTGCCACCACTTCGGGATTTTGTCCTCCAAGATGTCTCCAGCTGACTTGATAAATGTGGGTCGGAGAAGAAGGCCGTCTGGGCTGGAACACAGACACTCGATGATGTCGGTGAGACAGCGTGCGAGGGCTTGAGATAGGGAACAAGCCTCCGGTACAGCGGTGGCATAATGGGAGTAGGTGGTGAGGAAATCGCAGATCCCAGCGAGCGATGCGGATGGGAAGTGTTCCAGGAGGGCGCGGAAACAATCAAGTCGGGCGTCGACGTCATATGCAAGGGATACGAGGGCTTGTGAAGCGCCTTGCAGGGCTTCTACCGGTGAAAACATGACCGCCACGACATGCTTTACGACATCGTCGCGGCCAAGAAGTTCGGTCGCAGCGGAGGACCGGCTGACATCAGTGTATCGGCTGAGAACATCTTTAAAACCGTTATGGAAGACACGGAGAGCATGGTTGATAGCTGCGAGAGTCGCCTGTGACGCGGCGGACGATTGCGATTTCCTGAAGGCATCCTCGAACACAATCTTCTTCAGATCGTCTATATGTGCCACATGCGCGATGACGGAGACTAACACGGAGATCGCGTCTGAGTCGTGGGCCTCTACGCCTTCGTAGATGTGCTGCCAGACCTGCTCATGAATGAGCAACACGGGGGGTGAGGAAGTGTTACTAGGGGAGCATAACGAGGTGATGGCGGAGACCACCCTCCGAACGTCTGTGAGGAGGGCTTGCTTGATCAGTTTGCGAGCCTGCTCCCGCGCATCCTTCCAGGCCTCATCCGCGTAGTCCTTGCCAAACGCAACGTTGACATAGACGGCAGAATGAACGGTAAGGAGGTCGAGTGCGAGGTCCTGTCTGGCCGATCCGTCCTTGCCCTGATGGGCTAGGACTGCGAACAGGAGCTAACGAACAAACGTGTTCGGTGAAGAGTTTTCAAAACTCGTGGAGACTTACACACCTTCGACGCGATGATCATGGCATTCGGACGGACCGCCTTGAACCGCACGTGGTGTAATTGCTCGCACAAGAATTGCAGGATGGACGGTAGGATATCCTTGAAGACAGGGAGCTTTCCGACAGAGTTCGCGTAGACCTCGAGCCACTTGAGCTGCCAGTCGTCTTTCGGAACCGGAGCGGGGAGGTTGGAGAGAACGTCTCCGAAACGAGTATTGTCTTTAATTGCGTTGAAGACAACATGCGCGTACTCGGGACCCTCGTCTTGCCATGCGCCAGGTCCCATACGTCTCAGAATAATAACGAAGCTCTTCAAGACGTCGATGAAATCTATTGCCCAATGGTGGATTGGATATGGATAGCATAATAAGAAACTACGTCAGCACATCGTAAACAAAGGAAGACGAAATTGCTGACGGTTTCCGGTATCGTGTAAATGGCCTACAATTATATGCCGGATATCGAGGTCAAACGTCCGACTTGCTCGGAGGAGTTCGATAGGGACGAAACGGAGGAGAATAGCAAAGCCCGTCCAAAGAGCCTGGGTCTCTTGCAACCATGGTACTTTGTATTCGTCGCCCAGACAGTTGGACAGAGGACGCGAGGAAGCAATGGCGTCACAGACAGCCTTCAAGAACATGATATGGGACGGTGAGAAATTCTCCGTCGGGATAGGAGCAACCTCACAAGCTACGCATTGTTTCTGGGCCCAGGAGCGGACGTCGGGAGATTCATCAAAGAGGAGAGCCAATAATACTGGGGAAGGAATGTCTGTGGGCCAGGCTTTGATGGGTAGACGAGGACAGTAGCTATGAAGCAGAGAGAGGATTCGTGTGTCTTGAAGCATGTGTAGATATGTGGTCATGAGGAATGTGACAGCTGGTGGTCCATCCGCAAGGGTTGGTCCAGATTCTTGTAGCGGTGGGTTTTCTGTTGCAGGAAGACCTTTTTCTGCCAGGGCTTGGACCACAAAGTTTGTAAGGAACTGATGAAAGTTGGCGTAAAAGGTCTTCAGGATTCCTTCGCTGAAAGCACCGAAGTACCTACTACAGTGTTCACCGACGATTCGACCCTAATAAACGCAGGACTCACGTATGTCTAGACATCATTTCCGCCTCGTGCAAACCCCTGACACAGTAGCAGCATCGCGACAGCACCCGCTTCAAATGCAACCTCCATACTTCAACGGAATTGCTGTTATACGCGTGCAAGCGGATAAGGAAGATGGCGGCTTCCTTCGTCACCTCGTCGGCTTGTGAACAGAACCAGTGGTTGTATGCAGGAGAGAAGGTTGCAGGATTTGCAGGCTTGTCAAGGCTACCGAGCAGGTAGGTGGATAGGGATTTGAGGACCTCATCTGGCACGATCGCAACAGGAGCATCACGAAGTTCAGCAAGTTTCTTCTTCACTTCATGCTTTGGCGGTGGTGGCTGCCCTGCCATAAACGTTCTCGAAGGTGAACCGACCAGGAAGTGTTTGCAAAGCAAGCAGTCTAGGAGCAGACCAAGTGAGTGGGATGCAGAAGGAGGGTCCCAGACAGCCTGAGCGGATACAGATGGGAGAGCGACAGAGCCCAGCGGCGGCAGAGTGGCTTGTCAATCTCAGACGCGTCAAGCGCTGCCAGGCGCGTTATTTGGCCCTGTGTACCACGGGCGCCTCTTCTCAGCCTGAAGTGCTATATTAGCGCCCTTGCTCATCCTGCCGCAGACTGCAGCAACGTTAACTCCAACCCTCTTCATCATGGATCCCCAAAATCTCGACGACATAAATCGGATGCTCGATGCAGAGGTCCATATAAGAGAAGTACATCAACATTCATTCATCATTTAAGGACTGTAGAACGATGTGACCCTCGCTATGCGCTCAGAAAATCAAGGAACAAGTTACCGAATTCGACAAGAAGACAAGGACCCTCTCTGGCATTCTGAATAGAGTCCACTCAACACGTTCTGAACAGAGCAAGCCTGGACGATGCATTCCAGAAGTTGAACCTATTTTCTGACGCAACTTTACAGTGCCAGCCCTGCTCAATCAGGCCCGACCTGTGTTTCAGAGCTGCCGTGAATCCACGGCTGCTCTCGTAGGAATCATACCCCCCAACGAATTCTGGAAGTGGAAGGAAATGTGGCACATTTCGTTGAGAAATGCCGTGTTCTCAGCAACGCTAGTGGAGTACTTGCAAAGCGGCGCCCTTTTGTCACTCCCCGCGGTTGCAGAAACCCTGGGAAGTAAGCGTGATCAACACAGGAGGGAATTAGAACTCATCCCCCCTTAGTTCACCCGGAGTGGCAGGATAGAGTCATGCTTTCTGTCGAAGACTATCTGCATGGAGTCATCACTCTCGTGAATGAGCTGGTGAGTAGCACGACAGTATGCGACTTTGGACCCACTGACGATTTGGCCCACAGTCGCGGTTGGCCGTCAACTCTGTTACACTGGGAGACTTTGAACAGCCGATCAAGATATCGTTGTTCGTCAAGGACATTTTCGCCGGATTTTCCATGGTTTCTCCTGGCACTATGGTATTTTGTAACCGCAGCACTAATGCCTTGTCTCCCAGCTCAACTTAAAGAACGACACACTACGACGCCGCTATGATAGTCTCAAGTACGACATCAAGAAGATAGAAGAAGGTAAGTTCTATTCCATCTCACCATTGGCGTCGCCAGATGCTGATTCGCGCATGCTACAGTCGTGTACGATGTTTCCCTCAGGAAGCTTGCGCCATCCTCCAAGGATCCCGTCCAGGACTCCGGAGTTTAGTGGCTGTATTGCATTTTTTGTACTATCGCATGTATATTAGTTTATTGTCACATATGATCAACACTACAAACTCGGAATTGTTGTCCGCACTCTGAGGAATGGGCGTTAACCCGACGCTGGCGCCAATATTTGTTTACGAGATCACGTGGGCGGAGGAGTCGTCTCAAACCGGCGGCGATCGAGATCGAAAAGTGCTCGCGGACTTTGTGTGAAGACCACAGTTGCGGAACCGGCGTGTCGGATGGAATACAACAAGTTCAACGCGGCCGCATCGCACCCGGCCTACATTGTCCCTCGTCCTCCCTCCACCGCTCACAATATTTCCCTACGAGCGGACATGGCCAGCAGACGCGGTGTCTCCAAGCGACCTGCGTCATCCGAAGGTAAACGTTCCCTTCCTCCCCTGCCTGACCCCTCAGGGCCTCCTCGGGCGAGGACGGCGTCGTCACGGGAGATACAATTTAACGGTCACTGACGGATATCGATTGTGTGGTTGACAGAGGTCGAGTGCTGGTCGCAGGCAGCGACGTCCTTGAACAAGCTGTCGACGATGCTCTCCAAGCCAGAGCGAAATGACACGATCGGCCGCGTACATCGGCTACTTTCTCAATGGCCTTCGGACGACTCGCTACCGTCAGAAGGCATCGAAGGCGTGAAGAGCATCTACAAGAAGCTTGTCTCCGGTCTTCAGGAGGTGAAGACCACCGCCGAGAAGGAGACAGAGTACGACAATCGCTCGGTTTATTGTATCCGATTCTGACTTGACCCCACAGGGCCATTGACGAGGTCATTGAACGCCTCAGCGTACTCATCGCCCTCCGGAAGGCGCCAGAGCCTCAACCACCAGGTATGCTGACAAATCAAGCGGCTCGGATGCATCCTAACCCCCATGCAGTAGAGAAACGTAACAAGCGACCGAGGGCGCACTCGCCATCCGTCGCGCCAGCTGTCACGCCCTCTGCAGCTACGCCATCCCGTTCGATGTCGATTACCGTGCCACCGAGAGGCTCAGTTGGGCCCCAGCCGTCGATACCTTTCTCCCGGGAACCTAAGGCACGGCGGGAAGCTCTGGCTAAGCAACTTCCTCTTCAAGAGGGGCGCAAAGTTGCCTTCCATCCGCCGATAAACACGAGCAAGACGGACGCCGCAACTGGTGGAAAGGACGAAGAGTGGATCCTTGCCGTCGTCACCAAGTGCATCAACCAAGACAAGAATCGGTACGGCCGCCCACAGAGCACAGCACCGCACGGCTCACTGTTTGGATTACAGATACGAAGTCCAGGACCCCGAACCACAGGAAGATGGGCAACCGGGACAGTGAGTGGACCACATATCCGACCGCAGATAAGGGCACTAACATTGTGGCGTAAGGCGGTACAATACCACGCTGCGTGCGATTATCCCGTTACCAGACCCGAACGCACATCCGGATAGCGCGACGCATCTGAACGCATACCCCGAGTTCGCGGCGGGTGCTACCGTTATGGCGCTCTACCCTGATACCAGCTGCTTCTATCGAGCGGAGGTCATCGCTAGCCCTAAAGACCTCAACACCACAGGCCGCGTAAGCTTCGCTCGTTTTTTTCCTCTCTGGGTGCTTGTCGTCCTAATGTTTCCATCTCGGTGTAGGGAGGAGGGGCGGCGAAGCAGCCTCAAGTTCCCATGTATAAGCTGAAGTTTGAGGACGACGACGATCAGGAACACATGGTGCAGGCTATGTGGGTCGTCGAGTGGCCACTGACACGCAAGGACTAGGATTTTTGCTTCCGGGTTTTGTCTGGATACCGGCGGTAGGACTTGCTTTCTGGCGTGCCTTGAGTTGGTTTGTCCCAAGTTGTATTATAGCTGTATTGTTATTGGCACTGTTTTGTTTAGGATCGTCTATCTTACGCACTGTGTTCTGCACCCTAGTCTTTCGGCCACGTCGACAACAAAATTGTTATCGCCGCACCTCGAGCCTAGGGCACGGACCAAGTTCCGCCCGCCCTGGGAAGACCTACGGACGGCTCGGAGGATTCCCATATCGGGACCCATATCGGCGCTTCCGGCGTTGAACGGCAATCGGCGTCTGGATCTGTCTGGATCTTGCCTGTCCTTGCGAGCCGGAGCTATGACGAAACCAGCCAGAGCGAGAATTAGCCAGAGTTTTCGATGACCGCACCTGTAAGTAATGGACAGGGTCCTTCAGGACAATTCTAGAGGAGGTAGTCTCGAGGGTATAAATGTCGACGAAACGACTGTCCTGCCGTAGCCATCGTTCTCCCAGCAGCACCTACCTCCCACATAGCGATCTGACCTGTTCTTAAACAATCAAAACAACCTCACCCCAATCATACACTATGTCGCTCTCACGTCAATTCCTTCGCGAGCTCCGCCCCTTCTTCCGCATGTTCGACGAGCCCCTCGGCCGCTCGCCGGCGTACTGGCACTGGAACCCTGCTACCCGCTCCTCGTTCTATGAGGACCCCTTCTTCGCGTCTTCTGCCGCCCTCCGCCCTGCCATCGATGTCCATGAGCAGGGCGACAGCTACGTTGTCGAGGCCGAGCTCCCGGGCGTCAAGAAGGAAAACGTCAGCGTCCGCGTTGGCGACGGCGGGAGGAGCCTGACCATCGAGGGTAAAGTCTTCCGCCAAGGCGCCGTGCCCCAACAGGAGGGTCAGGCGCAGACTTCTGCGGCAGCAGAGCCATCCACGGGAACCTCGGAGTCGACTGAAGGTACGTCGTCGCAGCATTCGGTGCCAGGTTGACATGATGCTCATGCATTGTCCGCAGTTGCAGCTCAGCCGGAGCCGACGGCCATCTCGACCGAGCGGATGTTCACCGGGACGTCGAGCTTCACCCGCACCGTGATGCTTCCACTTCCTATAGACAGCAGCAAGGTGTCCGCGAAACTGGCCGATGGGGTGCTCACCGTCACGGTCCCCAAGGCGCCCGAGGTCGGTAGCGTCCAGATTAATGTCGAGTGAAGGACCGTCCAACCGTCGCCGGTGTAGTCTCCCAGGTCACATGCGAGTCTGTGTATGATAACGGAAACACAGTGTACATTACATGATTGCGTCTGAATTGTAGTTTAGCTAAATCGTCTATGATCACTCAGGTTGGGAGAGCATACGCACCTAATAATATGGGAGGGGATGTTGCTGAGGTAAACCACTATGAGAATTGTGACTGAGACGACAGAAACATGGAATACGAGGGGAATAATGCGCGGTGTGCCCGAGACTATCTAGGCTAGCGGCTAGCGCTGAGCAGGTGGGCGTTGTTGAGAATATATCGTCCGTCCTGGGTTGTCCGTCATGGCATTCCGACCATTCGCAATCAACCGGTTTCCATCTTCCAGATACCCGCTGGCAGGTCCGACGACCTGACCAGGAGCGAAGTGACCTTGCGCACTTCCAATACCCGTAGACTCTACTACTGTAAGCGTGCCACAAATGAGCGACTGCCAAAGCCGCTTGCGCTTACCAGCTCTACTCACCATGAGCCCCGACACTCCGCCCATTCGCATTCGCCGCCCCATTGGCAGCAGCACGCTCCCCGCCCAACGACGCCGTCTCAGCGACAGCGACTTCCCGCGCTCGTGTCGACCTGTTCCTCGTGCGAGCGCTGCCCGCCCTCGTGCCTCCTCGCGTACCTGTAGGTCCCGTGCTTTCCGGCGTGCCTTCGTGCGAGCCGTTGGTGGATGGTCCATTGCTCCACCGCCCTCGCCGGTCGCGCGCCCGCGATGACCGAGGGGTGCCCGCCCGCGCACTTGCGCTGGCAGCTGGTGAGGTGGCAGCGCTGGCACTCGCGCTTGTGGTCGTGGTCCCGTTCGGGCCCTTTCCGTTCGTGTGCGCGAGAAGAGACTGTCTGCCCTTGGGGACTGGTTTCTCCGAGGCGGCGGCGGCGGACGCACTGTCGGAATTTTTGGGAAGCTGGCCGTGAACAAAGGGGGGAGAAGGCGGAGCAGTAGTGGAGATTGCGGGGTCATCCTCAAGCCCTTCACGTTCTCTGGCTGCGCGGCGTTGTATAGCATCCGCGATAGACATAGGTTGCGGGATGGTGTCTGCAACGGTCGCGATGTTCGCGTACTCGTATTATCGTGCGGAGAGAATCGCTCGTACCTTCCAGGAACTTGAACTTCGACTGTTTGCGTGTCAGGATCGCTGTAAGCGTGTTTCAGTTACCTTTCTTTGAGACATTCACTAAGAACATACACATATCACGATATTGTATATGTTGACGGTTTTCTGATACTGTTTGTTGATAACCAGCCTCGGCAAGCCGTTTGACGAACTCCTCCTATTTAAACAATCTAAATGAGAACACGTCCTTCGCATCTGTGGGCATGGGTTGTATTCACAGTAGCGATCGAAAGCATATAGACAGCCTCTTTGGACATATGCGCTCCAGCACCTAAGCGTGGGTTACACGTTAGACAACACCACCCACAGGACCCGTTCCCGACGAACCTTCCGCTTGTAGAATGTTGTCCAGCCTGTCTTGCGGTACCAAGGTAGTACCAGGAACACGGACACCAAGTTTCCTCCGACCCTTAGACGTAGATACACTCTCCTCCTCCAATTCCGGTTCCATCTCGTCCCCCTCATCGTCCAAGCCGGAGTCCAGCTGGTCGATCTCCTCCTCGTCGACCTCGGAGTTGAAGCCAGAGTTGGTGCTGGCCGCGAGAGAGTGGCGGCCGTCCCCAGAGATGGTTGTGAAGCTGAGAGCCATAGTTTCAGTCTGGAAAACCAGATTTTGGCAGGGATGCGCGTGTGGGAAGGAGGGGCGCGTAAGGAGACGAGACCAGGAGAGGAGGGAACGTGTACGAAAAGGAGTTCCTACGCGTCAAGATGGGTGTTCGTCCCAAGGTCGGCTTGCATGGGCGTCTCTACATCTAATCTAATCTCCCAAAGGGACGGTGATCTAATCTCCTCGCCCCTTGAAGTTGGAGAGCTGTCCTTATCTCGGACGAATGTCATGGGTCACCACCATGACAGAAAGGCTAGCTCACTCGAACATGGGTCGTGCGACAGGACCTGCTTCCCTCCCAGTCATCAGTGTAGAGCCATTCTTGAGCTTGGGTAACCCTGAGAGGCTGTCAGCTGCTGCCGCCCTGCATAATGCTTGCACCGACTACGGCTTCTTCTACCTTGATATCTCCTCGTACGTGGACCCATCGGAACCAGAAGAGCTCACTCGCCTTGCACATGCCTTCTTTGCCTTGCCTCAAGACGAGAAGGAGAAGATATCTATCTCGAACGAGGATGGTGTACGAGGTGCGTGTATACCTTGAACGGTTATTTAGTAACTTAATTGATAAACAAACCACGGCAGGGTACCAGAGGTTGAAGGACAACGTCACGAACGGAAAGGCAGACAACCATGAGGCCATCGATTTTTTCCGGCCCGTTGCGAACCCTGACAAGACGAAGACCGTTTGGGGTGAGAACCAATGGCCGTCGATCCCTAGTTTCAAGGAGAAGTACGACATATGGATCGAGAAGATGAAGAAGCTAGGCCTGATTGTGATGGAGGCGTAAGTTTCGCCCCAGTGTTTGCGTATGTCCTAGCTTAAGACAATGTGTCGAATTTGTAGCATGGCCATTGGGCTGGGTATGACGCCGGAGGAATGGGCACGACTCCGGAGTCAGATTGACGACAGCTTCTGGGTGATGAGAATAATTGGTACGGCGAATTGCATGGGCTGGCGTTTCTCAATATCTTATCAAATGCGAGGATACAGGATACCCTCCCCTTCCCAATGATTTCGATGGTTTCTCTTGCGGGGCCCACAAGGACTATGGATGCTTAACGTGGGCCTTGATGTTTCATCTTCTTCGGAATGTCGGTCATTCACCATATCCTCTAGCTTCTTATATGCAGATCCCACTCCCGGTGCCCTCCAGGTATTCCTCAATCAGCCTAGCCTCGTAGATGGTGACTCTACAACAAATGATGGTGGACGCTGGATCAGCGCCGACCCTATTCCCGGCTGCGTTGTCTGTAATATCGGGGAAAGTGAGCCAGACTTCTTATTCCTTGCGATGCGTGTCTCTGACCAAGCCACCTTGTCGGACAGTGTGGGAGGTCTGGACGAATGGACTATACAAGAGTACACTGCACAGAGTTCTCCATCGAGGCTCTAACTACCGGGTCTCGTACGTCCGTACGACTGTCGTTTTGTTACCTGTACGATTTATGCGTGATTTTAGAATCCCCTTCTTCTTCGAAGCCAATTTCGATGCACTGGTAGTGCCTCTTTCTGCCGCACGACGTATTCAGGAAGCGGATCGTGCAAGTCGCGAACTGAAGGAGCCGCTCAAGATGTACGAGCCCATCGTGTACGGCGATTTCTTGCTCAAGAAGCTTGCCGGAAACTACGCGACGTCTGGGCAGGGAAGATATGCTGATTAGGTGGATGAGCATCAACATATACCAACATCAATAGCAACGTAGATCTTTTCAACGTTGTACGACATGACACACACCTGAACCGAGAGGCGTAAGACCTGCAAGTTAGTGAGTGGGTCAGTAAAACTACACGTGTATTGATGTTCTACATCTATGATATATGCAATGCTCTACGACAAGGAAGCCCCTACGAAGTGCGGCGCTACACAAATGCCTTCCTTCGTCCGGATTTTATGTACGCTCTTGGTCTCGGGGTTGACCCATGCAGCCTCACGCGAGTCAAGCGTCGTGAAGCCAGGCTGAATGGTCTCGAAAATTTTTTTCTTAGGGTTAAGTTGAGACAAAGGATCCTTCTCTGTGGGACCATGGTCGTGGACATTCATTGCGAGCAAATGGTAAGAAGGGACGTACCTTCAAAGCCCTCGAAGAAAATGCGCTCGCCCACTTTTGAGCCGGCTGGAGGCTGAACGAGCTCAATACCTGCATCCTTACCATCTTTGTGTGTTGCACAGAGGACCATGGCAAAGCTTTTCACTCCACGCATGTTCGCCGGCTTCAGGTTGCACTAAAATCAGGGAAGTCAGCTGAAGTAGCCATTAATGGTAAGACGTGAATACTCACAACACCAACAAGGTACTTGTCACGCATCTGGTCGATGGGGATATAGTTCACAAGTCCCGAGACGACTGTTCGGGGCCCTTCCGGCTCACCGAAGTCGATTTGCTCGACATATAGACCATCAGCATCGGGGTGCTTGTTGACTATCGCCCGACCCTCAGCATCGCCCTTCCCAAAGGTCACGCGAGGACTCACTGTCAACGATATGGCCCACTCGGAGGTCAATCATAGAAGGAAGAGGCGGGCCGGCATCCTCGGCGGCGGGCTTCTTCTCAGCAGCCTTAGGCTCCTTGGGTTCCTTCGCCTTCTTCTCCTTCTTCTGCGCCTTACCCTCTTTCTCCCCACTCTCGGCCGCCTTTTTGCCCTCCTCACCGCTCATCGCAGCCTTATCCGCCTTCGCTGACACCTTATCCGCCTTCACCGCGGCCTTGTCGCCGTCCGGAGCTGGGGTTGATGACTTGCTCTTCTTCTCCTTGGGCGGATCGGCCTTGCGCTCTTGCGGGGGCGCGTTCTCGAAATTGAAGGACACGACAGAGAAGGCGGGAGCTAGCGGCTCGGCGGCTCTACGGACGGAGGGCCGGCTCTGGACATGGTCGAAGTAGCGGGTGATAGCGGGGTGAGAGTAGTACTGCGCCGGCTGTAGTTGTGACTGTCTCGGCTGTATTAGCGGGCAGGTAAAATGCAGATGTTATGGAAGACGTACCAGGATGGGGTGCAGTGCGCCGTACAGGGCGACGTCTGCTGCGGTGAAGTAGTTCGCGACGAGGTAGGAGCGGGGAACTAGAGATGCTTCGAGGTCCTGCTCCGTGTCATTCACCTAGAAAATCCCCTTGATGTAAGATTCCATACCTTGAGGTTCTCCGTCTTCGTGACGTCGCCTTGTGCGACCTTGGCAATCCATTGCGCGACCTCAGCTTTGTCCTTGTCGGACTTGCCAACAAAGGATTCGGTGCCGTCCGGGGCGGCCGCGGAGACGAGATCTCGGAGGGGAGGGGCGAGCTTTGCGAGTGCGGCCTGTGCGGACATTTTTCTGAGGAGGAGAGAAGCAGAGAGCAGCGATCGATGGCCAGGCAGTCGCAGAACGAGCCCCCGAGTCAGGAAACGCATTTTGGCTGAGCCTCTCACGTGCACGCGACGGGCAGAGAGTGACTGCTCGCGTTCCGTGACCCAATGCATGTGACTCGCTTACGTGTGACCCAGATGCATGTCACAGGCGCGTCGAAAGAGTCGGAAAGACTCGCGCACGGTGGCAGCGACGCTCGCCAGCTATGTTCTCTCAGTGGCAGGCGGGAGCCCGCCATGGCCTCCGCTCCTTCTCCTCCTCTGGGCCCGCCCGGGCGGGCATCATCTCCAATATCGGACGGCAGCCCATCACCATTCCTCCCGCCGTTACCGTCTCGCCTTCCCCGACAGAAATCTCCGTCAAGGGCCCGCTCGGCGAGACCGCCGTCCCCCTTATGCCTTTCGTGAAGCTCTCCGACACGGCCCCGAACACCTTGTCAGTGTCAGTCGAGAACCCGCGGGAGCGCAAGCAGCGCGCGATGTGGGGCCTGACCCGCACACTCATCCAGAATGCCATCGTAGGCATGACCGAGGGCTTCACCACGCCCGTGTACCTCGTCGGCGTCGGCTACCGTGCCGCACTGGAGGCAGACCCTCGGGGAGCGTGCGACGGGCGCAGCGGGCAGCGGCTGAACATGAAGCTCGGTTACTCTCACCCCGTCTTCGTGCCCATCCCGGACCACATCAAGGCGGAGGTCCCGTTCCCAACCAAAATCGTGCTCAGCTGCACGGATAAACACAAGCTCGGTCTGTTCGCAGCCCAGATTAGAAGTTGGCGGCGACCAGAGCCGTACAAGGGCAAGGTGCGTGACACGTTCTTGGTTGAAGGATGCGTTGTGGCTTATGTTATGCCTTATACGTAGGGTATCATTGTGGGCAACGAGAGGATTAGAATGAAGACCGTGAAGAAGAAGTAGATATGGTCATGGTTGCATTCGGCTTTCGTTATGTTACTTGCCTCAGTAATGTGCATGCTTTCTCACTCCCGCCTCTCAGCCGTCCGCGGTGTGGCCGGAACCCGGGGACAGCTGTCTACCGTCCGCACCCTCTTCAGGCAACGTTCAGTGATGCCCTCCAGTAGAGCTTCGGGTGTATTCCAGCACCGTCTGCCCACGCCGCTAGCTCTTCCATAGGTCGCATTAGAAGCGGCTACATGCGCATTCAGCCCGACTAGACTGGAAGGTAAGGCTCGTTCTTGCACGATAGCTCGTTAACTGCCATGTCTGGGCCCATTTCGAGCGGCTTCTGCAGCGGCTTTCTGCGTTGTCCTCCGCGGGAAAGCATCGTACCTGCTCACTGCGCGAGACATGTCATTGTTGGACCTCAATCCTTCCCCGGCTCTTCGCTTCACCTCTTAGAAGCAGATCCTTCCCCCGGCCGCGGTCATTATCGTGGTTATTAGACGGTTCTCCGGAGGCGGTTCCGCGCGTGCTACCGCCCATCCCCCACGGTCTTTACTCCCCCCCTCCGCTCCCCCATGGGTTCTCTTGCCGACTCGCCCCTCATGTGGTGGCCATCCGTATCCGACTCAGTCGCCCCTGGCGGTACACTCGGCGTGCTCCTTCTCTCCACTCTCATCGCTGGCATGTGCGTGATCCGACTAGGTTTAGGATGGCGTCGCGCTGACTGGGGCAGCGATAGCTTCTTTGGCGTTACCACTCTTCAGACTCTGCAATACACGGACAAATTTTACCAAGACTCTTCGATCTTGAAGTTTTTGGTGCGTTGTGGTTATCCCACCCGTCCAACACTGTTCTCAACATTTCTGGTTATACCTTCCTAGGTTATTGTACTATGGTGCCGCTGTCCCTCCGTTGTATCGGGCTCGATGTGGGAGGCTCATCGTGTGCAACGACAGGCTCCTTGAGACGTTGACGATGATTTTCGAAGCGTCCAGCTTGTACACCTACTCGGTGTCCTATAATGGCACCCTTTTTGCGCTGGTTCCCATTCCCTGGTGCGTCCATGACTCCACTGTATGCTGGTCGCTATGTCTAATTGAATACCCTGTAGGAGTTTCCAGATTGAGCGTGCCTTCTCTGTAAGCTGTCGTCTTCGAAGATGTGAGCTCGGCAACTGATTGAGATGATTGAGTACGCGGTGGTGTACGGAGTTCAGATGTGCGTTATCTGCATGCTTGTCCGAAGTTGCTTTATGGCTGACATACGGAACAGGTTTTACGTCGAGCGCATACGACAATGTAAGCACCCCGTGGTAGCTTCTAACTGAAGCAGTATGACGAATGTACGCAGTGGGAAGACGATATTGGTATCTACCAACCGCGATCGTACGTCCCCTAGACCTGGAGTTTGCACTTGCGTTTTAAGTGTTGACACGATTGAAAGGGTCTTCTGGCCACTGGCGCGATCGGTACGTGGGAGTTCGAGACACGTTTGCAGGGTTCCCTGTTAATCTATCGGCAACCTCGCAGGAACGGGATTGGGTTGAGTACCTCATTTGTGGCTCATGATTTCCTTGGCTAAGAATCCAATTCTCCACCAGTAGCGACAGTCGAAGGGTAAACACACCGCGCTACGAGCCGTGTACGTTTCGAGCTCATGATGTGATGCAGCTCCAAGTACAACCTCAACATCAATGGGTCGCTTCCTCGCTCTGTCAACGTACGTAGTTATTAATGCAGCAGTTGTCATCGTTAACAATTATCTCCACACATATAGATACTGTCGACGATTAGCTCGGGTCTCAGTATCGGCACTGACGTCTTCATCGTCTGTTCGCTGTATTGGCTTTGTCGCAATCGGGCGGGGAGCATGCAGTATGAAGGCTTTCCACTGCCAGGGTAGTGCTTGTAATCGCTAACACCACTTGAATATAGGAAGGGTACCCTCGTAAAGCATACCCTGCTCATGGGGGTCAACCGAGGGGTTCTTTCGGCGTACGTCGACTCACGTACCTCTGTGCGTCCCAGGTCACACACCGCTGACCTCCTGCCCCTCAGATTAATGCAGATCATGACCACGTTGACGGTGAGTACACCCATACAATTTCTCAGCTGTTCATTGTACTGATTTCCTGAGCAGTATTTCGTCTGTCGACCTCGCCTGGTATGGGTGGCATTCCACATGGCCAATAGCAAAGGTCTGTCAGCCGTGCCACATCGCCTGACCTGATCTTACAACTTATGTCTAACGGTGTTTACTACGCAGCGCACATGATGTCCCTGCTCTCGGTGTATGTGTTATCATCTTGCTCGATATGGAACCTCCACTGAACCCCTGTCTTTAGCCTCAACGCGAGATCCGCCCGGGACGGAGTCGGCCACGACCCCGAGATCGTTGACGCCAGGCTCAGGTACCGCATTGAACGGGAGCTCGCAAGTATCCCTCGCCGTCCGTGACTCGGCGGGCAGCACGCTAATTACGTGGTGACAATTTTTTGGTGGTGGACAGGACGGCGAATTCCATTCGCGTCTCGATACTCCACCCATGATTCCGGTGCGTTCGGGTCGAAGACTGGCTCGGCTGAGAGAGCGTTCGCATTTTGAACATTGCAATAGGACATCAGTCACGGCGGCCGGTTAGCAAGCAGCCAGAGCTCGTGGTTCGCGAAGTCGAACGAGGGCCTGGCGAGGTACGCGCCGAGTTCGCATGCTCGTTCGACAACGGCGGTGGACAGCGGTCAGTCCGGTGCGTCATTTAGCTGGCCGGTGTTACAAAATAAGTTGATTAACCTTCGTGGCCAGCTTCAGACCGGATTTAGTTGAAGTCATCCCATCGGTGGCGGAATGCCCACCAATCAGTTTTCGTTCGGGGTTGCCCGGATTAATTGGACACTTATTACCTAGTACTCGCTCTGTTCGGTTTCCAACATATGTCAAGGGTCTTTTATTTGAAGGTCATGAATCGAATCTTTGTATTCGCAACAGTGACTACGGTAGCTATCAGATAACCGATCTAGAAGTTGGGACAAGGACCGGCTCGATCTGGCATGGTGGCACGGACAGGGCGGGATCGGACAGGCGAGTGCTGCCGAGCGTTCGGAACCCCGATAAGGCAGGTGAGTAGGTTCCCGCGTGATGGCACGGACAGCTCGCGGGACTTTCTCAGTTCGTTTCCACCGATGCTCCCGAGTCTAATTATGCATACGTCATCCCGGCTTCCAACTTCTACCCGTCCTGCAAGTTGCAACTCGGCTCGCCGCCAATGCAATAGCAAAGTAGCATTGCTTTTGCTACCTCACCTGGTCCCTTTCACCGTTACCGTTGACTCACGGACTGATGGCCCTGTTGGGCCAAGGCGCCGTCAATCAAGAAAACGAGACGGTCTCATCAAATCAGGCTATCGCGCACGAGGTATTGTTGAAGGTTAGGAGATGATGCTTAGGATGACGTCTTATACACCCACCGTGCGAGCGCATACGTCGTATTCGGGATACGAGGACAACCCTTATCTTGGATGTGTAAGACGACCCCTATGTGATTTAAGGAAGCTCCTTCTGCTCCTCCGAGTACGACTAGGATTGATTCTGCAACAGGCAGACACCCTCTCGCCGCTCGATCGCGTAGCGCCACTCAAAGGGACCGGAGCGCCGGGGCCATGGAGGCGTTTGTTAGCGGACCCAAGGGAGTTTGTCAGCGGAGGTGGGGCGCGTGGACGGACGGCTCACTGCAGCGGCTCGGCTCCCTGTGGTCATCGGGATGATGCACCAGCCCGATACCACTCGGCCGTCCCAGACATGGCATTGGCTGCAGACACGGCCGCTGACAGCTCCCTCCTTTATAATCGCGGTTCTTTCCTGTCCGTACCCCGTTTGGCCCCGCCACACTTCTGCTGCACCCCCCGACCATCGTACAGCTTAACCAACCCTCTAATATCCACCCATCATCCTCTTTGTATTGGGCAATGGCTCCCAAAGATCAGCACGTTAGCCTGAAGGAGTTTCGCGAGCAGCTCGTCGAACATGACCTCATCCACGACGGCGATACCATCGGCACGGATGACGAAACCCTGCTGTAAGTAGCACCCTTTCCCTTGCCCCGTCCATCCGCAGCCTCTCGGTGCCGAACTAACTATCCCTCGTTCTCTGCTTCGTCGTCATCGCCACTTGCGATCGGCAGCCGCTTCCTCCGAGCGCGCAGCTTCAACCTCAAGCAGTCCCTTGCGATGTGGAAGAATTGCCAGGATTGGCGGCGCACCGTAGAGGGACGCGGAATTGACGAGCTCTACCACGAGATCGACCCGTTTGATGTACGTACTTCGTTTATAACTCCCCCCGTGCCGCTAAAGCTGAATCTACACCCCCGTTAACTTAGTACCCGGAACGCGACATCGTCTTCGAGAGTTGGCCATTGTATTTCCATAAGGTATGTTCCAAACTTACTCATTCATATCTGAGATCGAATTTGACGACGACGCGTTTATGAATAGCTGGACAAGGTTAGCTCACAGCCATCGCACCTTCACCTCAAACAACGATTCTCATGTATATGCGCCATTCTCATAGGAAGGCCACCCGATTAACTTCCATCACTTCGGTGGCATCGACCTCACGAAGCTCGAGCACAAGATGAGCTTGGAGCGCTTCTGGCAGACCGTCCTTGTCAACTGTGAGGCGCTCCCACGCGAAGTCCTCCCCGCCGCCGCGCAGGCTGCTGGGAAGCCCATCCTCGGCACCTGTGTCGTTGTGGACCTCTTAGGGTTTAGGTGCGTATCTTGTCCTCGGTGCCTGGCCAATCTCGCGTGAGCGCCGGCTAACGCGCTACACCTCCCGCGTATCGCTCTCCCCCCTAGCCTCGGCCAGTTCTGGCAGATGAAGGACTTCGCACGCAGCTCCTTCCAGGTCTCGCAGGACTACTTTCCCGAAACGTACGTGCCCACACGCGCTCCACATCCGATATCCCTGCTTCCGCTTTCCATCTAACCTGTGTCAATGGCTCTCTTCAGCGTCGCCCGCCTCGCCATCGTGAACGCCCCGCGCGGTTTCCCGACGATCTGGAACGTCATGAAACCCTGGATCGCGAAGGAGACCGCGCAAAAGGTGACCATCCTCGGGTCCGACTACCAGAGCAAGCTCCTCGAAATCATCGACCCCGAGGCTCTCCCCTCGATTCTTGGTGGCACATGCACGTGCGAGGGTCTCGGCGGCTGCATGAGGAGCAGCGCCGGGCCTTGGATGTACAACCGCCAGCGCAGGCGTGAACTCTGGCTCGGGGGCGCTCGCGCGACACCCGCGCTGCTCCCAGGAGAGCACGACCAGGACGAGCTCGCCAAGGCCGTCAGCGTTAACGGAGTTGTGAACGGCGACGTGAACAGGGCGGTTCCGTCGCCTGTCGATGAAGTGGAGCCGACGCCCTCGTCGGGGAGCAGGAGCGGGAGCAGCTCGGACGAGACGTCGTCGGACGAGTCATCGTCATCGTCGCCAGCAACGCCCTCATCGCAAACAGATAGCGACAAGGCCGCGGACCCGGCGAAGCTCGAGGCCGCAGTCCAGCAAGTGTACGATGCGCACCCCGAGGCACGGCAGGTGCAACAAGTGGCCGACGTTCACCCCGACGCGGCTGCCGACGTCCACGTCATCGCCCACTAGCAGTACCACCTACGGAAAAAGTCATGCATTGGATGAACACGCATATCGCTGTGTTCCTTTAACTTACACCCACACACCGAGTACGGTGCATTGTATGCATGTGCATATCTGCGTATTTCGGCAGGCTCGCGGTGATGTAGGGTAAGAGGGGCCCTGTCGGGCTCGCTTTAGGCGGAGTGATGTATTGTCGCGCTGTATCTATTCTACGTTGTGTATTTTAACTAGAGACGCTGCAGTTCTAGGGTCCGCCCAAGTATCTCCGAATACTTGTTGGTTGGGTTATTCAGCGATGAACGTCGTCACTGCTCCTCTCAGTCTTGAATAAATTGGCATATGTCAGCTTCATAGACTTCGACTGTACCAAACCCGGCACCGTCAGGCGTGCAAAAGAGAAAAAGGTATATGACTACGCCAGTTGTTGTCGTACAAAGTCCATCGACAGCCGGCGTAGGCTACATGATGAACGCCGACCGACCGGCCCCTTTCCCTTCTCCCCTCTCCTGAGACTCAGAACGTGGGAATGAAGTCATGTATCCTGTCGCGCGCGTTCTGAGCGATGCACTCCGCGATCCACGTGATGCTCCGGATCTCCTGCTCCTTGAGCTTGATGTAGCTATAAAACACCGCGAACTGGAACTGCTGCAGGAACGCGAGCTTGTTGAGGTGCACCTCGTGCACGAAGAAGCGATCCTCAAGGTCCGCCGCCGCGTCGCTCACGCCGAGGTCCCCCAGCAGGTTCGCCGTGCTCTCCCCGCCGCCGCCGTTCACCTGGCGGGCAGCGGCGCCGGGGGACGTGTCGAAGAATGCGCGGTACTCGGCGACGGGGTCGACGGCCTGGCGGACCTGCTCAATGTCGTCGGCGCGCGCGAGCATATTGTTGCCTTCAGGGAAGAGACGGCCGATGGTGGGGAAGAGCTTGGCGCGCTGCTCCTTGGTGAGCTGCGTGCCGAAGGAGTTGATGGTGATGTTGATTGCGCGGCGGTCGGCCTCGAAGGCGAGCGTGGAGTGCATGATGTCCGCGGTGGGCCCGCCGATGCTGCCGCAGAAGGCATCGAAGTCCTCGAGGTAGGCCTTGTAGAGCGTGTTGCGAATGATCTCGATGTTGAGGTCGTCGAGGTCAGCGGCGGTGACAGAGTCGCGGAAGTAGGGGGCTGGAGGTCGACGGGGGTCAGGGAAGACAGAGCAAGGGGAAAGAGGGTTTGTGAGGCTGTAAGGGTTGTGAGAGAAGCGGTCCATGACATACCGAGAGGTGTCTCAACTAGCACAGTATGGTACAGCTCCTCAACGTTCGTCGCAACACAGAGAGCAGGCATGGTGTCAAATACACCTAGGGGATGGCACCGTTGAAGCAACTCGTTGGTGTTCCGTCCGTGCAGGGTTCCGGTAATGATGAGGATGACATTGTCGATCATATAGGCGTACCTGCGAGCAATGGACGGAGTCAAGGTAATGTACAAAAGTCTCATCGAGGTTTCAGACCCACGTCATGTACTCCAAGAACTTGTTCAAAGGTTCGGTAGCATTGCTCCGGAGGAAGTTGAACTGGTCTACGAGCACTTGCGTCGCCTTGTCCGAGATAGTCGAAGTGGAGATGGGTAGCGGCTCGTTGGCAAGAAAGTTGCCATAGTCCGTGGCGGATAGTTGTGTCCGGAAGTCTACCAAACGCAATACGGTCAGCCTACTCGCGGACCGCGTTAGGTGCGCAGTGCGGCGACACACCCTCAATGGACTCGCATTGCGTGAGATTGTTGTATTGGTTCTGGGTAAGGAGGCCGGCCTTGTATCCTCTGACGATGCCCTCCAAAAACCCGCCGGAAACCTGGGTATGCAAACACAGTTAAGCGAGCACGAGAGGAAGAGAGGACAGCGGTGCGTACGTTGAACAAGAGGGCCTCCATGTCGAGCAACACCCCATTAAGCGCCGGTGTGTTGCTGGGTGTAGCGACCAAGACTCCCACGCTGCCAGCTCGCCTGATGTGTTTGCCCGCTCGTCCGTCGCACACGGCTTTCTCACTCGCCGACCGACAAGATGCTCTCCTGCTTGCTCTCTGCCCCGTTTCCGTCTCCTCCTCCGGCCTCCGACGCCAACCAGGTCTCTCGAAGAGGACTGCAAGATGAGCTCGGGAAATAACACGTCCAAGCAGACAACCAAGATCGCGATTCCTCACACTGCCCAACCAGGAATCGCGATTGTTGGCGTCCTCGAGCAAGTTGCTCCGCAAGAGCCTACCCGTGGACGGAAGATTGCTTTGGTCCGTAAGCAATACGGTTTGCATTTATGACTACGTTCGATGCTCATCTGCCCATTGACGTAGATTCTCCATGGTTCCATGGGGTGAGCTTCAAGCTAATAGCCCGCACGCATCTGAGCTTAGGCCCGCATTACCTCCAGCCACAAGGACTACCTCTTCCAGAAGCGTCTTGCACTTGGTCTGCCCATAGACTCGTTTCGTTTCGACTTTAGGTGTGTCCCTCACCGCCACCCACTGCTCTCTTCCCTCAAGGGCTGGCCTTTGTGCGCAGAGGGAATCACGAAACACCTGGGACATGGGTGTTCGCTGGCTTCCCAGAGGACGTGATTGATCTCGAGGTCGTCGTGGAATACCTCAAGAAGGAATACGGATACGTCGTGGATATGCTTGTCGGGCATTCCCGCGGAAGTGTCGTGTCTCTAATGTGGCTATGCAAGCACAAAGAACGGGATGCAACAACCGTGACGAGGTATGTGAACGTCTCCGGACGGTATAGGATGGAGGTGCGTTTTCTCAACATATCTCCTCCTGGCTGCACAAGCTAAGCCTTGAATCCGCAGAAAGCATACGGTGCGTCCATTGGTGGCTGACTGTGAGAACAGGAATTGAGACAGTTTCAGACATCATGCGTTTGCATCAAGAGCAGCTTGACCGGCAAGGTTTTGTCGAACTTCGGGCGACGGTTGCTCGCAAGCCATTCGTTGCTCGGTAAGTCCTCCTTGCTTCGATCTACTGGAATGAATCCCACATTTGCTGCATTTCAGAGCGAGGAAGGAAGACTACGACGCATTCGCGTCAATCGACACGTCGATCGCATGGACCCAGTTCCCGGCACACATTGACGTGCTTTCGCTGCATGGTCTCCGCGATACCGTCGTCCCCCCTTATGATGCGTTCATTTATGCGCGCATTTATGGTTCCCGCACCCCCGGCACGCATACACTGCGCTATGTCGAGGAAGCTGACCATAACTTCAGTGGAGTACGTCATGACCACTTGGAAGCGGTCATATATTGACATGGTATCTTATAGATGCCGGAAGAAGTCGTCGACACCGTCATCGAATGGATGGCGCAACAAGAGAGAAACGAGCTTATAACTGGATTATGGCAGACAGGACTGAAGAATAAGCTCTAGAGTCCTATGGCTGAGCCTGGACAATAGATGGAACAAGGTAAGTAGACCCAGACAGGGAATCTGATTCAACACCTAGTAGTGAGTACAGATAATCTAAAGATGCC
Source organism: Ganoderma sinense ZZ0214-1 (assembly GCA_002760635.1). Taxonomy (NCBI): domain Eukaryota; kingdom Fungi; phylum Basidiomycota; class Agaricomycetes; order Polyporales; family Polyporaceae; genus Ganoderma; species Ganoderma sinense. The sequence goes on from AYKW01000069.1 coordinate 780,881, forward strand.
ACACGCTTGGTATACCAGGTTATATCATGGAAACGTTGTTGTACAATTCAACCCAATCCTATTGTGTTATTATCATACCACAGCAACGGCGGCAGCCGTGTTCTCCTCAACTGAGACCGCGAGGGCAGCGGTTTCCTTCTGCCGCTTCTTCTCGAGCCTCGCAGCTTTGGCCGCCCTCCAGTCGAAGTCCAGTCGACCACCCTTCGCCATCTCCTCTTTCACACTCATCACCAAGGCCCGGATGTCCTCCTCAGACATGCCCAGCAGGGCCTTCTGCCAGGTCGAGACAGCCTCGCCGACTGCGTGGGGTGCGTCCACGCCAGCTCCTGCCGGGAGGCGTGCAAGACGCTCCTTCACTTCATCCATGATGGCCCGAACAGACATCCCCGCCAGACCGGTCCACGCCATGACGTTCGTGCCGTTGAGCAGCTCCTTCGAGTGCTTCTGTGCGCGGCTCTTGTAGACGAGTGTCGCGTGCTCTTCATCCTTCGCGAAAAACTTGAGGGCCGCGGCGATCTTCTCGTCCGTGCGCCCCTCCTGGGCGAATAGCGACGTCGCGGGGGCGGAGACGCCATGCTTGCGCAAGTACTCCACGAAGTGACCGCGCATCGGGCGCTCGGGAATGCGCTCCTTTGCCGCAATCTCGTACTCGGGGGAGCGGTAGCGCGCGACGAGGATGTGCGCGAACGGAGACGTCGCGAGCCACGCGAAGATGTCGTCCTCGGTGGCGAAGCCCTGCTTCCACCGCTCCATGGAGAGCTCGAAGAGGGAGAGAATGTCGTCCATGGAGGACGAGACGTAGAAGGTTTGGGCAGGGTATGTCGGGATGGGATCTGCTAGCTAGAAGCCACAAATACTTTGCATGAGACGGCACGCACTCCGGGTGGGAGGGCAGGGGGGACAGACGCACCTTCATGCCGTAGATGTTGAATGAAAGCCCAGCGGTCTGCGCGAAAAGCCCGAGGAAGAAACCAAGGTCGCCTAGGGATGAGTAGAACACTGTACGCTCCCACTGCGCGTGGTCCGCGCAGACATTCACGTCGACCTGGAAGAACACGTCCTTGTCCGTGTCCATCGCGTCGCCGTGGGTTGCGGTGTTCAACGCCACGGCCGCTGCCTTGCGACGCGCCTCCGCGATGTCCTCGAACGCGTCGGCCGGGATGGCGAAGTTGCTCGTCCTGTTTCCTTCCGCCGGAACACTGCACGTCGCGCGGAGCGCGTCTTTGACCTGTTCGTGCGTCAGACCTTCGCGGGGGCCCGTTACGACGATGTCCAGATCGCCATAGTTGACTTTGCCTGGAGCCTCGGGCGACACGGCGGCGTACGCATAGAGGGACTGAAGGATAGGAAGGAACTTGGCCTTGAGTGCATTGTACACCGTTGGGTGCATGCGAGGGAAGGTCGCGTTGGGGAGGAGGTTCTTGAACGCTTTTCCGCCCATGGTGCTTTCTCCGAGAGCTGGTAAGGGAACAAGAGGAGACTTGAGGGGTCAGACCGTACACCCCTTCATTTATATAGAGTGCAAGGGGCCGTGGACAAGGATCGTGCTGCAGTGACTAGGGCCAGAACTGCCGCAATGTCCAGGACTGGGAGTCAGTGTGCATCATGGCGCTGGGCAGGTGGCTTGTCCATGAGCGCCAGTCGAGCGCTTGGGCAGCCAATCGTCATGATTGATTTCAGATTATTTTAGTTTTGCTCCAATAAGCCCATATTGAATGTCCCTGGATCAACTTGGCATTCACTCAGTTGCCACCAACTCTACCGTTACGCGCATCCCCTCTCTCGTCTTTTACCTGCTTAAATACCTCTGGGTATACTCCAACCCGCCCACGAACCATGTCCAAGTACGCGCCGCACTGTAGCGCCTCCTCCAACCCTAGAGCTTCCACAACTACCGTTTGTCAGAAGTGTCTCAAGACCGGTGTGTTTACTCGTATCTCCTGCGGTACATCGGGGGAAGGGAACTCACTTTTTTCACCTTGCCTTTCAGGGCACTTCATCTACGAATGTAAAGGCTCTCGTCCTTACATATCCCGTCCATCTCGCACGCAGCAGCTCGAGAACCCCAAGGTCCTTGCGAAGCTGAAGGCGGACGGAAAGCCATCCGTCGAGGTGCCTGAGGAGTTCAAATCCAAGTGCGTATCGACGTATCCTTCGCAGGCACCATGCTGCGCGTGAGTACTGAGGCAGAGACCAGGAGCGGCACTGCGAACCGAATACTTGAAGAGAAGGAGAAGGAACGGCTCAAGAACCAGGACAAGGGCGAAGGGTCGTCGCGCAAACGGAGACGGTACGTTTCTCTTCTTTGCGTCATCCCGTAGTGCGCGCATATTGAAGTTGACATGTCAACGCTAGTTCGAGATCCGCGTCGTCGTCAGACTCGGACTCGGACTCTGACAGCGATTCCGATTCTGACTCCGGAAGCTCGTCCGACTCGTCTTCCGCGTCTGATTCCGATGACTCGCGCCGGTCTCGCAGCAGGAGCCCTCAGAGGAAGCGGTACCGTAGCGAGAGCCGTAGCAGGAGCCGTAGCCCTAGGGCCAGACGATGATCGACAAAATTCGACCTTACCTCACGCCGCTTTTCGTTGTTTGTACCGTCTTGTCCCCCAGGCCTTCCCGTATGTTTTGTAGATCGCGCGCATACATTTTGGGGGTATGTATAATATGATATTCCATGCAAAGTCCATTAGCAGGGACGGCCGCGGTAGAATATGTACGGGAGTGGCAAGGGCACATTTTCTCAAGGGCATCGCGCTGCCTCTGATGCTCGTGAGTTCATGATCAGCGCAACAATGAGTCTGCCAAGGACGCTACGTTAGCGTCGCATTAGAGAAAGGTGTTGGGAGATAACGCACCCGTACAACCCCAGTACCTCTCCGAAGATGAGAATGAGCACCATGGTCACAAACACCTTGGACTCGAACACATATGCTCGCACACACTGCAAGGGCCCATTAGCTTTCTAGCAGTGCGCACAATGATGTGGACGTACCGAGTCGCCCACAAATCCGATCGCATAGCCTGCAGCAAGACCAGTGAACCCGCATGCAAGACCTGCGCCTAGGTGGATGAAACCAGCGTATAGCGAGTAGTCGGTGGGCTTCACTATAGCGAAGTAAATTGTTAGACTATGAGATCCCACCTAGAGGAGTAGGGACAAGTTGAGGCGCGCAGAACAGCACTCACGTCCACCAACAATAAGCACAGACACCACCAGGCCGTACACGGCAATGATACCGGACATGACCACGGGAATGAGTGACTAGCAGCCACGAAGAATACGGGGGATCAGCTGAGGGGGGAATTTGGTTATGGCTTGCCTACACGGACCTTCATGATCAGCTCTGGCTTGAACGTCCCCAGACCCGCGATACCAATGCCCGACTTTGCTGTCCCGAACGCCGCTCCAACAGCTACAGTACACACGTTAATTCACACACCTTTAGTGTGAAAAACAGAATGTATACACACTGCTAAAGACCATCTACATTGTGCACACACAGGCCTGGTGAGTACGAGAGGCGTAATGACATAGCGAACGCGACGGGAGACATACCGCAGAGGCGACGCCTGCGAAGCCAAAGAAGGGAGCGTATGGAGGACAGACAGACATGTTGGGTAGAGAGACAGACAATAATAGATGATGGCTGCAGGAGCCTGAGCAGAACGTCGTCGAGGTTGTAGTTCGGGGTTGCGATAACTAGGGTTCCGCATTTGGTACCAATAGGGTTACCAGCGTGGAAATTATTCCCACAAACGTTCAACCCCAAACTACCAACCACCTCCAAGGGACGAGCTACAGGGAATCATGTTTCGGTAAACATCCAATGAAATGCAGCCCTATGTAAGGTATACTAACATGTGATCATACGCAGGTGATTACAGGCATTACTAGATCTTGCGAATGATGTCCTGGGTTTCAACGAACGGCCACGGTGCGCGTCACTCTTCGTCAGAGCTGTCCTCGTCCTCGCCACTGGAATATTCCTCGCCATCATCGTCCGAAGCGTCGGCTTGTCTCTGTTGGCGCTCCTGTCTCCGTCTTTCCTTCTCTTCAGCTGCGGATTGGCGGCGGGCCTGCTCTTCTTCGACGTCAAACACTGCATGCTCCGTTTTCCTGGCCACAGAGCCAACCTCGCCCTTGAGGTACCGCTCGAATATGTCAGGCAGGAAGAGCATGCTTGGGACATTTTTCTTGTTTGCTTCGAGCTCCTGCAGATGACACAGTCTGTCAGCACGAGTACTTAACACCAGAGGTTTGAAAAAGGAAGCTTACGCCATGAGAGCTGCGTGCGTCTTCAACCGGTGCCTACCAAGTCGTTGGTGAATGGTAAGTAAGACAAGTACCAATTGCAGGCTTACCCCTCCTTTGGCCATGACAACGACAGGTTTGTTTGTGGGGGGGCTGTATTCCCACATGTAGCCACCATCCTTGTCCGCTTCGACGGTGACGTGAACCTCCCAGCTCGCTGGTATCCAAAGCCTCACGGTCAGCACCTCATGGCGCACCCATTATGCTACGGCATGCATGCTCACCACCAAGGTCATATTCGAACTTGATTGCAATCTCCACGTTCTTGCACACGCCGCCCGTCATGTTATCCCTGTTCCGAGGCGCCCACAAATCCCCAAGCCGCACATCCTCGTCCCTCTTCTTCGGCACCACCAGCTCGTCCCACAACGCTTCCAAGGGATTGTTGGGGTTCACCGGCTCGTCTTGCCTCCTCGGCCCTATCTCCCACTCGTCGTACCTCACCTTTTTCACGACGCGCATGGCGGGCTCGCGGTAGAACATGCCGTACTTGAAGTACCAGTCCCTCCACTCGTCGCGCTCCTCCCTGCAGTTCGGCTCGGGCGGCGTCTTCCAGTAGCGGTGCTTCTTGACCTCGCCCGTGCGTCCTGGCGAGGCGTACTTGATGACGTTGGTGAGGACCTCGGCCTGGTGCAAGTGGCGGCCGGACCAACCGAAAAGGAGGAGGATGAGGCGGTAGAGGTGCGCGAAGGTGAAGGAGAGCGGGACGCGGACGGTGCGGTAAACGCCTTTGAAGCGGCAAAGCTGGAAGCGGAGCTGGATGAGGTTCTCGCTGGGCGGAGGCATGATCAAAGACGGCTCCGGCTCCGGCTCTGGCGTAGGCGTGAGTATCCATCGAGGGCGGGGCCGTTTTGGAGCGGGGGGCTCCGCGGAGCCTGAGGCTTGGCCTGCGTGTTCGAGGGGACGCTTGGAAGATCCCTGGAGAGCAGTGTTGCTCTGGACAGCGGGAAGTTGTGGAACGTTTATGTCGTTGTCGTTGAGGACGGCGTGAGTGGAGGACATTTTAATTCAATCTCGAGGCGAAAAACTTGAGTACTTGACAACAAATGCTCTCAGGGCTCGAACAAGGCTAGCTGAAGGCCAGGAAAACTCACCGATTATTAGTAGCTTGAAAAAGTATTTTTCACTAGCAAAGATTATGGAGAAGGGGGTGTCGCGAAGGAAGAGGACGGGACTTGATGGTGCTCCACGAGCAGATGGATCGCGTCCGACACGTGATCGCGATGTCTCAGATGATAGCCTCGCCGCCGAGGGCCTGCGCGCGATTCCTCCTTCGCTCACCCTCCTCGAGTCGTGGATATCGACAATGAACCTGGCAGCCTTCGACTCCCCTGCTACCACCGCCGCCTACCTCCGTACACTACCTGCGATTCGCGAGAGATGCAACCGCGTGCACGCCCTCGCCCAGGACGGCAAGCTTGAGTACTTTGACTACCATCCGGAGAAGGAGCAAGAGGCAGCCGCCTTCTGCATAGAGATAATCAAGGTGAACGATACTCTCGATCCAATCTGTTGTACTCTACTAACCTGATCATAGCGTGATTTTGGCACCAACTTCTCCTCAGTGAGCTTAGCACGCACTTGTGTGTTGCACCACGTAGGACTCTGATCTTCATAGATTCCCCCTCACGGGAGATGGAGGCACCTCGACGCTGGACGTTCCAGAGTGGATCCCCTCATCAGCCAGTGGAAAGCCTCGCCCAATCCCCCCGATGTGAAGGAGACTTCGCGTCGACTCATTGACCTTTTTCTTGCATCCGTCTTGCTCGATGCAGGGGCTGGCAACTTGTGGTCCTTTAAGGAGCAATCTTCTGGTCTAAGTTTCTCGAGATCAGAGGGACTCGGTGTCGCAAGCATCGCCATGTTCGAGCAAGGCCTCTTCTCTGGAGACTCGGGCAATCCTTTTCAGGTCGATGGTATGTCATGTTATTCTTCCCTTGACCATCATGATGTGTTTACGAGTTCATTGCAGCGAAGGGCCTGTCGAGCATCAATGCGTCAAAGGTCGCCTCGGCGATGCAAGTATCTGACACGAATCCCATGGTTGGACTCGAGGGTCGATCCTCCCTGCTAGCCAACTTGAGCAAAGCTCTTCTCGGAAACAGTACATATTTCGGAGCCGCAGGTCGTCCCGGTCACATCGTCGGTGTGTCGTCGTCCCCCTATATGCGTAAAGCAATTCATTTCTAACACGCTCAAACGCTTTGTAGATTTCCTAGAATCAGAATCGATCGCTGAGGGTGAAACTCGGCGCGTCCACATCTTCGCTCTCTGGACCGCCCTCATCGAGGGTCTCGCCCCCATATGGCCTGCGACGCGTACGACACTGGGTGGAGTCCCCCTCGGCGACGTTTGGCCCTGCGAAGCGCTCAAGAAGCACGTCGCGGGAGCTTACAAGGAAGGAGACGAGCTGGTTCCCTTCCACAAGCTCACTGGGTGGATCACGTACAGCCTTGTTGAGCCACTTGAAAAGGTGCTGGGATGGAAGTTCGAGGGTATCGAATATATGACAGGTTTGCCTGAGTATAGGAACGGTAAGGTCGTCTTCTCACGTTTAAATTTCCTGCCCCACTCACCGATGTCTTGGGTAGGCGGTTTGCTCGTCGATCTTGGCGTATTGTCTCTTCGGCCTGGGGCGTTGGACGCCTCGCTGTACGATTCCGTTTCCGGACTACCGAAGCTACCTCCTTCACATCCTGCGATCATCGAATGGAGAGCAATGACGGTTATTGAATTGTGCGTGTCTCTTATCATTGATACTTTGTAGGCTGTTCTCAACCTTGTTCGTTCTAGGGACCGCATTGCCGACGAAATACGAAAACAGCTTGGCTTGTCGGTCCAGGACCTTTCACTTGCCCAGGTGCTGGAGAGTGCAACATGGAAGGGAGGGCGTGAAATTGCGAAGCAAAAACGTCCTGCAACGGGCGGTCCTCCCATCGAAATTGAGAGCGATGGCACGGTGTTTTGATGAAATCATGGACAATCGGGTTGTACTACCATAGTCAATCAATGTACAATATTTCCACAATGTTTGAGCGGACCCCTATTCTTCTTAACATCTCCTTGCGACTGTCAAGCTCCGGGGGTAGCATACAAGCAAGCCAAAAATACAACATTGGTCCTACAACTTGAAAGCTTCGAGCGGAATCCCCCCTCGTAACCGTCACTCCCCGTCCTTCCACGCGTCCTCCCAACCCAGCGCACTCCGGTCCCAGCCCCCCTCCTTCTGCCCATGCGTGACCCATCCGAGCGTGTCCATTACGACCCCTGCCGCTCTTGCGAACAGGGTCCCATCGACCTTCGCGATCCCCGGGTGCGTCTCCCGCCCCTCAGTGTCAAACGCGCCGATGACCGCCCCATGCGGCGTGCGCCCGTACATGCGCGACGCATAGTACAGTGCGCGGACTGCCTTCAGTGTGTGGGCATCGGGGGCGTGCAGGACGTCTGCGACGATATCGGTCCACGGATTGTGGTCCCTTGCATCACGCGGATCCCCGATCGCGTCCGAGTGCGGTTCCGGCACAGGAGTGTTCGGTGGACACGGGACGTCGGTATACGACATCGCGAGTTCCGCGTCGATCCGCGGGCGGCCGCGCACGATGAGGTACATGAGGAGCACAGGCGGGATCGCTCTGAGGAAAGCGGCCTTGGACTCGACGGAGGGGATCGCGCGGAGGAGAGACGGCACGAAGAGCGACGCGTTGAGCATGTGCATGAGGAAGAAGTCGAGGCGAGGTTTGCGTCCACGCTTGCCGGAGCCGACGAGGAGCAGTGTCGTTGCCCAGAGAAGCTCCTCGACCTTCTCGTCAAGCTCTGCTTGGCCTCGAGAAGTGTCGACCTGCCAGAGCGCGGAGAGGCGGCGGATCTCTGGTCCTCTGGTGCCGTCCGCGAGGGCGGATTTGAAGCGAGCGGAGAGGAGGGCGTCGGAGTCGTAGGGCATGACGGGCTTCATGATGTCGGAGTCGTACGCCTGGCGGAGGATGGAGAGTAAAGAATGTCCCTTGTGTGGTCGCCTTTGAGTGGTGTTCCCCGACTTGTAGTCGAGATTCTGCAAGGATGGAGGTGCGTTTACGAGGTCGAAGACCTCCGGGTAGAATGCGTCATGGACTGCCGTCTGAGCCAGGGCTGAAAATAATGGATGAAATATACCACCAGACAACTGAGGCAAATCATCTACCTTGTCCTACCATCACATCGCTCCCGAACTCCACACCGTACTGGGTATCACGTCAACGACGATAATCAGGAATAGCAAGTGTTCGCCTACCCCTGTCTGGATCAACGGGTGCACGCTGAAGTAATTTGGAGTGAGAAGGTAGGCGTAATGCAACCTTTGGCAAGCAAACTTACGCTCCGCCGACGAATCTCAGCACCATGTATGCCTCGTTCCCATTGGCGGTTTCCGAGAAGACGTACTTCTCTAGTATGTCTCCGACACCCTGCTCGGAAATCTTCTTCGTGAAGAAGTCGAGGTAGCTTAGGTAGTACCTGGGAAAACGCTAAGTTGCCAGCACTCTGCACGAAGAATGTGTAGTATCAGTTACCTTTCATCGCCAAGGAACCTCGTCCAGTTTTCATTCGTGATCGTTTCGTGCACGGCCTCAAACGTGCCGGTTCTTCTCTCCCAAACGTTTATGTCCGACTGCCCTGGTGCCTCCCGATCGTATATCTTCTGCAAGAGCCCAGGGGGAGCACCCAGGTCATATGCCGCCAGTAGACTGCATGAATGTCCCGGTCAGAGCCCTGTCAAAGCGCAGAACGAGCAGACGGCCGATTTACTCACTGGTGGCTAAGGTGGTTGTGAAAGCCAATCCGGCCGAAGAAGCAATGGTGTGTCTCCCTATCCTTCTCGAGGAGGCCTTCGGCGACAAGCTTGCTCTCTGGTGTCGTTCCGGGCAGGTTCAGAATGCCCTGGCGAATCGTCGGTGGTAGCTTTGGAGCGGTGGCAGGGTTTCGAATCATCCTGGATAGCATGCTAGAGACGAAGTCGGCTGGGGAATGTGAGCCAAACGGCGGACGGGTATTTCAAGGGCTGAGAATGCATGAGCAGAGCCACAGTTAGTAATAGCAGCTGAATAATGCGTCCGTCAGATGGCCCTCCTCCCACTGATGACGTCACCCCGAAAGAGTCCATTTTGCGCCCGCGTCGGCTTTTGCCTCGTCAGAGCAATGTTCGATGGCTCGGCAGGCAAGTCTACAAGCATGAGGCATACATATGAGTGTGCAAGGAGCCTACTAAACGTTGGGACAGACGTGCGGTTAGTTAACTATATCAGTGCTAGTGCTAGTGATAGCGGATCACGAATCACGACGGAAGCCCCTCCCCTCTGCTCCCAATCGCTTTGGGCATCTTGCGGTCACCCGTCGCGAGCTGCTCTAGGTCAGCGGCTTTGAAATAGTGCGGAGCGACTGCAAAGGGGAACAGTCAGCACGGGACTCGAAGAGGGAGAGGTTATTAACGTACCTTCCATGAGCCATGCGGGCTTAATCTCCATGACTTGTCGCATGTAAGACTTGGAAGTCATGACGAGCTCGTAGTAGAGCACGGTCTTGATCGGAGGTGTATGGTTGAAAAGACTTGAAGACGGGTGAACGTACACCGTCTGGTTCGTCTTCAACGTCCGGTACGAGTCTCCGCTCTTCTGCAGCTGCGCCTACAAGCACACGAAAGGTTAGAGCCACTTATAAGATGAAGGGAACAGATGGAAGTTACCGTGTTATAGAAATACCCAGAAGTCAACGCCTTCTGGATCGGAGTGATGTCGTTCGTGTTCGGGTTGCTTTCAACGACGATCTCCACGCGCTCGCATAGGCCCGCGAGCTGGTCGCGGATGTCCCGCGCCCGGCTCAAGCTCTTGAACTGCAGGAACTGCTCGTAGCAGAACTGTTGCGAGTAGTTCGTCTCCGCCCATTGCTCCCACACGTTTAGCAGGGTGAAGTGGTCCCCGCCCGCGCGTACGAAGTTCTGCCGCGCCTGGTCCGCGTGCAGCTTCTTGTCCTTCGGGCGGTAGAAGAGCGAGGACGACTCCTGGAGCATGGAGATGATGGTGAGGACTTCGTCTGTGCACTGATACTTCTCGCTCGCGATGATCGCCTTCGACAGCATCGGATCCACGGGGAACTCGGCCATCCGTCGACCTAGCTTCGTCAACTCTCCTCGGTCGTTGAGCGCACCGAGCGCATATAGCAGCTCTAGAGCACGCATGAGCGTCTCGCCCGGTGGCGGGTCCATGAACTCGAAGCCGATGAGGTCGTTGATACCTAGTGACTTCAGCAGCAAAACAACCGTGCCCAGGTTCGTCCGTTGAATCTCCGGTACCGTGTTCTCTTCGAGTTCGTTGGAGAACGCCCACTTGGTGTATAGTCTGAATGCCTTCCCAGGACCCACACGGCCAGCACGGCCAGCTCTCTGGTTGGCGGAAGCACGGGAGCACTATCGAGCAACACGACTATAAGTTGCTGTCTAAATGCTCATATACGCCAGGAATACTCACAGGGACCACCACCAGGGACGACATTCCCGTCCGCGGGTTATATGAGTTTTGCTTGACGAAACCGGGGTCGATGACGAAAACAACACCATCGATTGTGATAGATGTCTCGGCGATGTTAGTCGCAAGTACCACCTTGCGCGCACCCTCCGGTGTGGGCTCGAAGATCTTCGCCTGCATGTCACTAGGTAGGTTGGCATAGATCGGACAGACAATGAGCTCCTTGATTTTGTTACCCAGCGCTCGGGCTGTTTCCTGCAGGTTCTCCTGAGCCGCTTCTATTTCATCTTGACCCTAATGAGTTACCCTAAGTTGTCGAAGCGGGTTCAAAAACAATGTTGGAGCTCACTGTGAAGAAGACGAGGATATCACCATTCGGTTGTGTCGTGTGGATTTGGAACACGGTAGTAATCGCAGCGTGCAAGTAGTTCGCCTCTGGCTGGGGTGTGTAGTGGATGTCTACGGGGTATCTACGCCCAGGGACTACTCGTAGCATCAGTATATCGTCGCGCATACATCAGCTTTCAAACTTACCATAGAAGACGGGAGCGTCGTCGAAGTACTCAGAGAACTTCTCGGCGTCCATGGTGGCACTTGAGATGAGCAACCGAAGCTCAGGTCGGAATCGCGCGATATCCTACCCACGGACCAGGAAGATCAATGGCCTGCTGAAAGCGCATGAGAGCAGTCAAACACGCACCTTAACAAGGGCAAAGAGAATGTCCGTACTGAGTGTCCTCTCGTGTGCCTCGTCGATAATCAACGCCGAGTAACCCGCCAAGTCGGGCTCCGTCAAGAACTCTCGTAGCAACATCCCATCAGTCATGTACTTGAGGACGGTCTTGTCGCTCGTGCAGTCCTCGAAACGGATCGAGTATCCGACCTCGTAGCCAACCTTCGTACCCACCTCCTCCGCAACACGAGCGGCGACGGACATCGCTGCAACACGACGGGGTTGTGTACAGCCAACCTTGAGACCGCCTTGGGTATAGCCGGCTTCGTGAAGGTATTGGGGGAGCTGCGTCGTCTTTCCAGAGCCGGTCTCGGCTACCACAATGAGGACCTGGTGCTCCTTGATGGCTTCGAGGAGTTGTTCGCGGTATTGGTAAATGGGCAAGGATTTTCGGGTCTCCTCGATGGACTGGGCTGCGGACATCGGTCAGTCCAAAATAATGTGCACAAGGTATTAATCATGCCTACCTCGCTTCTCGGCTTCATCAATCTGCTGTTGCAGTAGCTTGTCCGCGGCGCTCATCGTGTTCTCTCCGCCGAGCGTAGACTCCATGACGAATTTGATCGTTTGGCTTTCGTCGAAGACATACTCGTAGTCGTCCACGAGCTCCGGTTTGTCCAACGCGCCAGTTTTGAACGTACTGTGCTTCGTCTGCGCGGCCTCCCACTGGTCAACGTCCGTGGTGAACTGGTCGTCCTTTGGCTTCGCCTCTTCATACCGCTTGTATAGGACGTTCTCCTTCTTTTTCTTGTCGATTTTGCCCTGCTCCGTGAAGTAGTCCTCCGGCAGCTGGTACCCCTCCCACTTGTCGTTGATCTTCAACCGCTCCTCGACCAGCCGCAACAGCTCCTTCTTCTTATCCAACTCCCGCTTCTCCCTCTTCGTCATCTTCATCCCGTGGAACAGCGCCTCGTCGTCCGCAATTTCGCGCTTCAGCAGCTCGATCTGCTGAAGCTCGCGCTTCGTGAGATACTCCTGCCGAGAGCGTTCGCGTAGGCTGGGCATCGCATGCGAGCGAGCCTCTGAGTCGTCCGCGAGTCGACGCCGTTCCGCTGCCTCTGCGGCAGCACCACCAGCCTTTGACGACCGGTCCTCCACCACCTTCTTCGTCTTCTCCTTGTCCCGTGTCCGCACCCGCTGCGCGAACTCATCTCGTTCCTTCAAGTCTTCCAGCCGCTCTCGTTCCCTCCGCACATCCTCGTCCTCAGGCATCTCCACATCCATGTCGTCCTCCTCCGCACCGCGTTCCCGTCTCCTCTCATCCTCGTAATCGTCCTGCCGCGGTCGTTTCCTAGCCTTCTCCTCTTCGTCGCTCTCCCACTCCCTCGTGTCCCCCTCTCTTTTCCGCAAATGTCGCTCCTTCTTCTCCTTCTTTTCCTTGTCCTTGCCCTTCTTACTCGTGCTTCTCGATGACCCCCCAGCTTCTGCCGCGTCGTCCTCTTCAAGGAGGAAACCGAACTTCTGCGCGTAGAGGGCCTTGGCGTCCTGTTCGGCCTGCTTGCGCGAAGCGTCGGACGCCTTCTTGTGCTTGTGCTTGCGCGGGGCGCGCGAGAAGACCTCCTGCGCGAACTGGTGTGCATCAGGCGTATCTGGCAGACCTGAGGCGTTGAGGGAGGAAAAGAAGGCGTCGGCGGACTTGGAAGATGACGCTGTGACGGTGGAGGCATGACAATAGAGATAATAGTTGCAAAAGCGCATAAAGGATGCCGTCTGTAAGTTATGAATAGAAAGCGGGGACGTAGTGATGCACTTACCGGACGCTACGACATAGTCTACAATGCTCCGATCTGACAGTCCGAAGAACTGCAAACCATAACAGCATGAGACACGTTGCTGAGAAGGCGGGCCACATTGAAACTTACCCGGAGAGCATTGTCGCTGATGTAGCGTTCGAGTTCGGACATGGAAGTTGTGGCAAGAGAAGGGAGGTGGACGCGGTGGTCCCAGTCAAGTTGCCCAAGTGCCAATGCCACGGCTCTCAGACCCGCCACTGATCACTAGCGTCTAGGTTTCCTAACCAAGATGTCGGCGCCTTGCTGAACTTTTGCATCCCAACTTCCGAGGCCCGGGCATGCTCCTCCGCTTCCAGTACCGCAACTTAGTCCTCATCCTCGAAACTTGAGCAGTTACCACAAGTTACCATGCCTTTTTCTTTTGGCTGATAAACTTGTACGACTCCCTACAGGACAACAAGTGGTACGCGACACCAAATGCGCCGGCGGAACTTGGCTCAAGTTCATCGATGGCCGTACGACTTAAAAGTTTGTGGTTCTTGCAATCACAGATCTTAGTCCCAAGGATATTAAGAAGGCAATTCATCGTTTTATTTTTATTGTGAAATTTAAACTAACACCAACACTCCGACAGAGCGCCACACGTCGAAGTCCGGGTCACTCAACGAAATGTATTGAATGCATGACAAATCATGGCTCGGACAGCGTGGACTAGCCCGACTTAAACATGTGGGTAGTCTGTTCCTAACTGCTTTGCCAGACACGTTACAGTGCGTGGTTGACTGACAAACAAACCACATAGGCAGCTTCGGCGTGGCGGCCGAGCCCGTCTCTCTCTGCATCTCTCCGAGCGGCATCCACTACTAATCGCCTAGCCGAGTGGTTAGTGAGCGCGTCATGCCATGCCCGAAGAAGATGCGCAACCAGGAATTGATCTTGCTGAAACTGTGGCATAGAAGTGTCCCCTCATCGCAAGCTTAGTCAGTTCTCCTGAGCTTCAGGGAGGGCGTCACCAATGCAGTAATGGACTGTCCCATTACGCAAGTTGGACTCTCTTTTGATACGTATATAGGGACGAAGGGGGCCAGCCACTCTTCACGAATAACTCGACTACGTGCCTTCACTCCAACCATCTGAAATTCCAGCATCGACATGGCATCTTCAACCCAAGTCAAGACGATTACCGTCGACAATGGTGTCGAGGTGTTTTATCGCGAAGCCGTCCCCACCTCTGGGAAGGACATATCCTCTCTTCCCGTCATACTCCTCCTCCACGGTTTCCCCTCGTCCTCATTCCAATTTCGCAATCTTATTCCGATCCTCGCGACCAAGTACCGCGTCCTGGCGCCCGACCTGCCCGGGTACGGCTTCACGGCCGTGCCCGAGGAACGGAGGTACCAGTACACCTTCGAGTCGATCACGAACACCATCGCTGCCTTCCTGGACGCGCTTCGAATCAAGGAATTCTCGGTCTATATCTTTGACTATGGCGCCCCCACGGCTTTGAGGTACTTGGCTTTGCATGGCGTCGTGCTTCTCGCCGTCGACTGACTTGCGACGAATCTACGTCTAGGCTCGCCCTCCAACGTCCAAAGGCAATCAAGGCGATAATCAGCCAGAACGGTAACGCGTATGAAGAAGGTCTTGGTAAAGACTTCTGGGCTCCGGTGAAGAAGGCGTGGGAGGACCCGTCGAAGGAGAACTTCGCTGCATTGGAAAAGGTCACCAGCCTCCCCATCACCAAGTGGCAGGTACGCACATCACGTCTACATTTTTAAAACGACCTAACTCATGTTAACGTTTTAGTATGAGAACGGCTCTCCCAACCGGTCCGCGATCCCTCCGGAGACGTACCATCTCGACTATTACCTCATGACGCGTTCCGGCAACGCCAAGATCCAACTCGACCTCCTAATGGATTACAGGAACAACGTGAAGCTCTATCCTGAGTTCCAGAAGTATTTGCGGGAGTTCAAGCCACCCCTGCTTGCGGTGTGGGGGAAGAACGACGTGATCTTCGTCCCTCCTGGCGCGGAGGCCTTCAAGCGCGACAACCCGAACGCGACTGTCAAGTTCGTCGATGACGGGCATTTCCCTTTGTACGTGAAGTCGCAGCCCTCATTCTGTCTGAAACTTATCACGTTGGACCTGTCTAGGGAAAGCGCAGTTGCGGAGATTGGGCACGACATTCTGCGTTTCCTGGAGAAACAGAGGATTTAAGGAGCGGTGCCATGGAAGAAGGTTATTTGTACACACTGTTGTAAGATTAGGAATCGTAGTGATAAGGCGAAGCAGTGATAATGCAGCGAGTATGACATGAGGCGAGTGGTTCAAGACTGCGCAAGCGGCGGGAGACGCGTGTAGACGCGCGGTGAAGAAAGCACATGACCGCGTTGCTGCCTCGTGTGGGGCATGAGTTGAACTGGAGACGGGCGTCTGGCAAGTCCAACAAAGGTCGCGTCCTTGTCCCGCTCCCTGCTTGGCCCTTCCCAGCCTGTACATCTCGCAGGAGCCTTCTCGACGCAGCCCCTTGGCACTCCTTCTTCAACCATCCTCGGCAACCACCGCCCCACCTCTCTCCGCAAGTGCATCCTTGACCCTCGTCCGTCGGCCTCGGTTCGTTTGTACCCCCACCGCCCCTCCAGCGCGTGCTTGTTGAACAGTTTGCGCAGATCCCTCCGCCTATCGCAAGCACGCGTCCCGTTAGACAAAAGGTTTGTCCCATCACTCTCCCTGTACGTACTTCTCGTCGTTGCCGGTGGCATTAACTCACTTGACCTTGACCCCCAGCACTTGCAACGCTCACCATTCCATCACCTACAACTCCGCATGTTGACCAGCTCCTATACACTCGTAGAAGGACGTACATCTTCACCCGGTACGCCTTCTCATTCGCCCCCTCCATCACGCGATGGCCCCAAGAAGTTTCAAGTCTCCCCCGCCAACTCCGACGATTCTTCCATCGCCTGCGACCTGTCCGACCTTTCCTTCAACTATGAGCGCAATTCCCGTGGCGAGATAGTCCGTGTCTCCAAAGGTTCCTCCAAGTCGTCGACCCCTCCAACGCCTTCCGACTCACCACCCAAAGCGCCCTCCCCCGTCCTTGGCCCTACTAATTACGCTCGTCCACCTGCTCTCGCCCGCTCAGAATCTCTACCACAAGAGTCCTTCTACCCTCGCCAACTCCAGCGCACCACCTCGGGGTCACTGTCCATAACCCCCGCGGGCGCATCGCGCGGCTTCTCGACACTCGCAGCCACAAACGCGGGTACCAGCCGTAAAGTCGGTGGTCCACGTCGTGTTCGGGTTGAGGACCTCTCCGACAGCGACTCCCAGCCCAGACCGAACGCCCAAACCGCAGCCGGAGGCACTCTTGAGGAGAAGGAGAACCAGCGCGCACGCGTCATCCGCCCAGCGCGGTCCATGGGCAAGGCGATGGCGTTCGAGCGCATCGCAGAGTTGGGCGAGGACCACGACCTCCCCCCGCCAATCTCCAGCATCCTGGTGTGGCACATCAGGCCATCCGCCCCCGTCGATCCGCCAGCCTCAGCGAGGCCCCGCCGCCCATTGATCCCCTCCCAGAACGCCCCATCGTCGGCCTCGGGCGCCCTGGGACCGCATTAGGCGCAAGGCGGGTGACACTCGAGGAGAAGCTGCAGCAGGAACGGAAGATCGCGCTCGAGGAAGGCTACGCGAATGCGCGGCGGGAAGCGGAGGAGGCGGCAGGTGCGTGTGAATCCCCGCAATGATCGATGCAGTCTGAGTGTAACTGACAGAAACAGCGTTCGCAGCCCGCCAGGGCTACGTGCCAGCGCCCTCGCCAACCACCGTCGCGCACACGCACCTCCGGCATCAGCGAAAGGACTCGGATACGATGCGCGGCGGGGCCGGCTCGCCGACCGCCGTCGAGGTCTCCCGGAGTCGGCGCAGTCCCACCGCGATGGACCCGCAGGGCCACAAGCAGTCGCACTGGGAGGAGAGCGAGCTCCAACAGCCGCCTCTGCAGTCGTCGAAGCCCGCCCCGCCACCTCCGCTCGCAGCGATGCCGAGCCAGGGCGGGTCGCGGACGATCGTCGTGAACAAGAAGGGGTACTCGCGGTTAGACATGCTTGGCAAGGGCGGGTCGTCGCGCGTGTTCCGAGTGATGACGCACACGCACGAGATCTTCGCGCTGAAGCGAGTCGCGCTGGACAAAGTCGACGCGGAGACGATGAACGGGTACATGAACGAGATCGCGCTCCTGAAGCGCCTCGAGGGCAACCAGCGCATCATCCGTTTGTACGACAGCGAGGTCAAGCAGGGCAGCGGTGGCTCCAAGGGCGCACTGCTGCTCGTCATGGAGTGTGGCGAGATCGACTTGGCGAAGCTCCTCCAGGAGCAGCAGAAAGAGCCGATGGACCCCGTATGGGTCGCGTACTACTGGAAGCAGGTGAGCCCTGCGTCGCTTTACGGCATCCTCATGCGTGTATGGGGCGGGACTCAACTCCGTGCCGAATAGATGCTGCAGGCCGTGCACGTCATCCACGAGGAGAAGATCGTTCACTCGGACTTGAAGCCGGCCAACTTCGTGCTCGTCAAGGGACAGTTGAAGCTTATCGACTTTGGCATTGCGAACGCCATCGCGAACGACACGACAAACATTCAGCGTGACCACCAGATCGGGACGGTGAACTACATGTCGCCCGAGGCGATCGAGCTCCCCGAGGGCATGCGTCGTCTTAAGGTCGGTCGCCCATCGGACGTATGGTCGCTCGGGTGCATCCTCTACCAGATGGTGTACGGGCAGCCACCGTTCCAGGCGTTTGCGGTGTACCAGAAACTCAAGGTTATCCCCGATGAGAACCACGTGATTGAGTTCCCCGAGTACGCGGTGCCTGTCGCGCAGCGGAAGAAGGACGCGCCCCCTACCGGGTCACCGCCACAGAAGCTCGACCACCTCAAGGTGCGCGTGCCGCAGAGCATCATCAACACGATGAAGAGCTGTCTCGTGCGGAATCCAAAGGCGCGGGCCACCATCCCGGAGCTGTTGCAGCAAAATTGGCTAGAACGTCAGTGGTCGGAGTTCTGCCTCTGGGGTGTGGATGATGTCTCTTATGTTGATTCGATTTTTGTTGCCTTCTTCTCTAGCCGAACCCTGTCCGCCCCTAGCTCCACCTACTCCACCGCCATCGCAGTTCCCCGAGCTGGACTTACGACCTGACGAAACGATCATCAACCCCCACTATATGCGGCAGCTACTACTGTACGGCTTGAAGATGGGTTCAGATCAGGGGATGTCCAGCTGGAGTGACGAGCGCATGGCGGCAGAAGCCGAGGTTCGTACCCTCCATTGACTTTCATCTAGAGTTGGCTGACATACACCTCGTAGCGGCTTGTGAGCGAGCTGAAGAACATCAACCGCGACGCAGCGCTCTCGGCGTCCATGAGCCACCAGCTATCGTGAACCATCAACGCAACTGCGATGTGGATGTGGTACGATTGCGCACCCTAGCGCCATCCTTCAATGCCTTCGTTCTACCGCCATGGCGACATCTCAACTCCAGACATATGCTGCTGTCAGGGCAGTGTGGTCCTGCGCCATCGATGAGGTCCTTATCTAGCGAGGACACCCACGGCGCTCCCTCTTTCCGCCAAGGATGGCCCACGACCGCCACGCCGAAGAGCGACGTCTGCGTTCCTGGGGTGCCCCAGCTCGGGCACCTGTTTGATTATCTCGCTATGCCATGCCCGCCGCCGAGCCGCTGTCGTTCCACTTTTTTCTCTGCATGCCCTCGTCCCCGCACAACGCCCACCATCAAGTATGTCTCTCATAGACATCCATCCATCCACGTCCCAGGTCTTCACCCCGCCTCTGACCCCACTGCATTCGCCTCTGACCTCGCGCATTTGTGTCTCGCCATTCACTATGGAAGCCGGACTAAGTCTAAGTAGTCTCCCTCTGTCTCTCTATACCTCGCTGGCGGCAATAGCCACCCGGGCGGCCTTTTCCCCTCATACTGTACCACCATTAGTCCACGTCCCGCATTCATCCTCGCTGTCTCATATGCACATTGACAACACGCAACGTACCGCAACGCAACACGCACGTCCACGCATACAGTACAACACACCCACACATGTCATCATGCCGCCCGTCACCTCAATTGTATGATTTACAGTACCAGCCGCCGCATCGCATCGTCTCTTGCCAACCCCCTCCAAAAATACAACCAACTTTCTTTCGCTTTCGCTCCTGCTCCCTCTGTTGCAGCCGTTTTCGGTTCGGTCGTCTAAGCTTATCGTCCTCGCGTTGCTCCTCTTTCGCTCGTTGCTCCTCTTTCGCTCGTTGCTGTTCATCATCGTCTGTGTCGTGGCCCGTTGGCACCTCCTTCTGAATGTTGTCGTCGTCATCGTCGTCGTTCTTCTGAGTCCTCTCCCGCCTCCCTTCCTCCCCTTGCTGAGCCGCGTCGATGTGTCTGTCGTGCACGTCTGCTGTCACTGTCAAAATGCTATCTATATATGTCGACCATTTCCTCGCCTGTTTCCTCTCGTCTCTCTTCCATGCGTGTCTGCACATGTGCTGCACAGGGTGGCGTTGAGTAAAGCTGAATATGAAGCTTGAGGAGTCAAAATCCGCTTCGGACTACACACGTTATGACACGATTGTCGGATAGCAGGGAAGAACGGGATCGTCGGTGCTCGGACATGGGGCATCTAGGAAACGCAGAATGGATGCCCGGGAGGTGGATGGGAAAGAGGATAACTTCATTGCTCTGACACAACCCTCCGAAATCCGTACTGCAGGCTGCTTGAAGGGCTGAGAGTTTTCGGAGGCTTTCTCGGAAGTGTGTCGCCAAGGAAGCGAGGAAGCACACGGAGCGCAACGTCCGACCGCCTGCTTGCGGAGCTCATTCGATCCCACACATGCCTTCATCGCAGTTCCACAGAATAGTATACTGAGGCTTGGTGCACGGCGACAGGATTTCTAGTGCACAGACAAGCAGGATATATTACATATATACACAACGCCAAGTGGTGCTAGAGACAATGAGTGAGCAGAAACATAGGGCGGTCAATGAAGCAGACACCCCTCGCCCGTGCCTGATGTGGGGAGGGGATAAGTCAAGAATAATGGAGCATAGACGAGCCTCGAGCTGCGGTGTCTTGTAGCACGTACGTAGCAAGAAGCAATGTACGGGATGCATATTTGTATGTGAGAGTAGCAGAACAACGAAGGGAGCGGAGCGCGACGCAAGAGAACGTTGCGCCAGAATGGATCACAACAAGCAATAAATAGAGCAACGAGGCGGGGAGGAGGGCGATTCCATCGGCCGGTCGTCCTCCTTTTGCGTCCCGGAAATCCTCCCTTCCTTTCTTCCAACCAATCTCCACATGACCCGAACCTACACAACGTCGGATAGAAGGAAGAAGCAGAACGAGAAGCTGATGAAACCAAGAGGGGAGCGAGCGCAGCAACGCCCCGCATCTCAGTTCTTCTCCTTCTGGTAGCCCCCAAAGTCGTTCTCCGTCTCGACGGTGACGTGCACACCCTCCTGGCTGCCAGTCTGCGACTCGATGGGGAAGATCTCGGTCACCTTCTGGTCGCGCACACCGCCCACGCTGCTCTTGCCGTCCCAATCCGCAACAGCCTTGTCCCCGTCCGCAAGCGGAACCGTGTACATCGCGCTCGGGTTGTGGAGGTCGTTCCCGCGGAGCGACAGCACCGGGTTCGGGGGCGCACCACCCTGGCCCGCGCCGCGGTTCGCCGAGATAACGTGCGTGGTGTTGCCGGAGCGGCTCGGGTTGCTGGAGGACGAGACGGCAAACGAACCGCCCGAGGCGAGAGAGCCGCGGACCGCGAGAATGATACGCATCGACATGGATGCGGTGAGCACGGCCGCCATCGAGGTAACGATGGTGCGGATGGGGTCGCTGGGACCGGTGGGCGTGATGATGAACCAGAAGAGCATGTTGACCATGTTGACGATCCAGATCGCGCCGTACAGGTTGAGCCCGTCGCGGAGCATGAGCTTCCAGTAGGAGAGGGGCTTGATCGACAGGGAGCGGAGGGAGCGGTTGACCGCGAGGGCGAACTGCGCCGAGAAGCGGCTGTCAGTTTGGGTTCATGATAGGCACACGATGAGATGAATGCACGTACGGAGGCAGTGTAGGTGAGGGTAGCAGAGAGCCAGTAGATGCCGACCCAGTTGGCCTTAGGCTCTGCAATGCATCCTTGACCTTCCTCGAGGGGTGTTGCTGCAATAGAAAATGGTCAGCATGAGCAAGGAGCTTAGAAGTCAGGGGATGGCATTCGGATTCTGAGGTTGAGTGAGAGTTGATCATTAGAAGAACAGAAGCGCGGATGGTTTAATCCAAGCACACGCCACATTACGTTCAAATGCCGATAACGAAGTAAAGTGTGTCGGCAAGTACAATAGAATAGAGACGCGAACTCCCCCGGTTCCCGACACAAAAGTTGACACTTACAACGGTAGAATCCGCAGCAAATGGCGGTAACGACGACCTGAGTAGCGAGGAGAGCACCCATTCCGAAGAGGACGTTCCTATTCTTCTCGTAGATGGCGTGGATTCTGATGACATGGATGATGGAGCAGGCGGCAAGTAGGATGGCCGTGCAGATTGGCTCGAAGAGGAAGAAATGCGAACATTGCTGAAACAAGGAAGATTAGCTCCATCGCTCTTTTGAAAACGCGATACGCCCATGGATCGTGTTCGTTCCTCGCGAGCGCGCGAAGTGGAACGGGGTGGAATCATCCTCCGTGGGTACCGGCGGAAGTTGCCCCCGCTCCTCGGACGCTCGCTCGGAGGAGTGTCCCAGGCCATTCAGGCTGATGGAACGTGGAGACGACTCACAGCCTGGGACCACTTGGTGTCAAAGAATGCGACGCCTGAAGATGGAATAGTGAGCCAAGGATGAGAAAGACTGAGCAGATGGCTACTGACCGACGATAGTGAACTCTATCGGCATGAAAAGACGAAGGAAGTGGAAGAGGATCTTCAATGGAGGCCATTCCTTGGTTCGGAGAAGACGCCAGGTGCGGGGCGAAAGAACTAGGGTGTCCCAAGCAGCGACGGTGAGGGTACAGACGAAGAAGTACTTCTGTGCGGAGAGATGAGGAGGGAGGTTGAGGTAGGGAGGGAGGATGTCGGAGAGGTCGGTGGAGTTGGACATGGCGGCGGTCTTCCTGAGAGCCGGTCAACGACGAGGGGGAGGACTCGGAGGTCGCGAGGAGGAAGAGGGAGAGACGGGGCCTGGGAGAGAAAGTGTCAATGGCGGTGTGGACTCGGAGGGCAAAGTATACGAGACGCCGGCGCTAGACCGCCCATCGCCGTCCGTCCAATCCCCGCTCCGCCGTCTTCTTCTCCTTCTACCGTCACCGGTCAGCATCGCATCCAGCTAACACCGCAACTAACACCTCCCCATCCACAGACCATCCATGGCCCTGATAATCGCACCCCCCGTCCCCCCGACCTCCCCTCGTCTCCTGCTTCGGTTGCTACCCGCCAGAGACTCGATCTCAGCCCCTAACAAAATGCCACAAATTCACAATATACGTTGTGCATCCTCGACTTCGATCAGATCCTTTCCCTCGTTCGTTCGTTCCCTCCTATTCCCTTTCGCACGCGACACGCAGATCCCCCAGAACGTCAACAGTCTACTCCGACAACGGACAGGCCGGCCAACTGGAACTCCTCCCTCGCTGTCACCTTCCAACTCTTCCTCCCATAAGGTCCAACCCTCTCCGGTCATCCCCAAATAGCCAGGACCGCCCGCGATCCTCGGCGCTTATGTGTTTCATCATCGAGTGAGTGAGTGACCTCGTCCTCTATCTGCGTGCCTGAAGGCGAGGCAATTGCAAGCACCCATACATTCAATGCTTGGACAAGTCTTGAGCTTGGACCTTTAACTCCGGCACCCTCAGGAACGATCTCGCACTCTGTCTTCCAATTACACCGACCCCGGGATTTGGACAGTCCACAGTCCCCATTCCCACTCCGGCCCTGCCAGACTTGCTCCAGGCTTGCGAAGCTAAGCTTTCATGCACATGCAGATACATATGTATATCACTTGCAAGTGGCGGGCGACTAGAGTGTATCTGAGGGTATCCGGCGTTCCTGAACTAAATTGCTCCGAGGTTAGCACAGGAAAGATAGCCACCGGTTGGTGGAACGCCCACGACCACACGCTGTGCTGCCATGCCCAATTCGTTTCGTTTTCGGGTGGTTTTGGGCGAGCCGAGCCTTACTTACCGCCACACAGTTCAACCACATATCTATCACCCATGCTGGTGCGCTAACGTTCTTCCTAAGCCGCTCGTTACGGTAGTCCGATTTTCAGATCCCTGATATCCCTTCTAGTCTGCTTGAAATTCTGTTCAATTGTACATCTTTTCAGTCCTGTCACTTGAACCTCAAAGCTCTGCGACCGTCCCCTCATCGACCGCCTCATACTTCCTGAACACCTCCGTCAACCGCTTCCACCTGCCCCCGTCCCAGATCACGATATCCTGCCACTCCTCGCTCTCCTCCAAGAACACCGCCCTCATCCACCTTAGCTGCGCAGCGATCACAATGTCTGCATATACGATCTTCCCTTCCTCGCCACCTGAGAACAACACCTTCTCTTTTCCGTCGGCCCCAAACCAACCCGCAATCTTCCCTAAGTTCCCCTTGAATCCCTCCCAATGCCTTTTGCGCTTCTCGCTCCCCTTCGGCGCGAGTTCGTCGAAGGGCCCAAAGTGCGCCTCGCGCGTGGCCTTGAAGTACGCCGCGCTCGGCTCGTTCAAGATGTCGTGTGACGGCGGCATGCACAGGTACGCCAGGTGCATCCCTTCAAATAGGGTCGTCTGGAAAGCCACCTGGAACGCCGCGTGCAGCGCGTCCGCGTCCGCAGCGATGAGGCGCGGGCCGTGCGTGGGGTACGTCGCGTCGAGGTAGCGCGCGATCGCGGCCGAGTCCGCGACGGCCTTCTGCGTGTTCGGGTCGTAGATCGCGGGGAGGGTGTACAGGGGCGTGCCGTCGGGGAGCTTCTCGGCGGCGGGGGCGCCGACCTTGAGGAGGAGCGGCTTGATGTCGGGGTACTCGACCCAGACGGTGCGGTACGGGATGCCCTTGATGTTCAAGGTGTACCTGGGCCAGCCGTATGTGAGGTCGTACCAACTCGAGCTCGAACTCGTTGCCCGTGCTCTGCTGATCGATGGATGTACTCACCGCGTTTTCCAACAATTGGGGTTCCAAGCCCTGGATTCATTCGCGGTGAGCTTGCGATCGATGTCGTAGAAGATGATGGGTTCCGTCATGGTCTTAAGTGGTGCGCGAAGGCCTGGGTGAGTGAGGTAGGCCAAGCCTTCTCAGTTCATCTTACTCTTTATGTACGCCTGTGACCTGTCGGGCACAGACCCAGCGGCGTTTCGTTCCCATGCTGATAGAATCCTGGTGAGTAATTTCCTCCAAATGGAAGATCGGATGATGGGGATCATCTGGTTGGGTCTGCTTACTCGGCGGCTGTGCATGTTCTGCGCCGCCTTTTTTCCCCGTGTCTCGGTCTGTGCATCCTGGTGGTACTACTTGTATATAAACTTACGTATGTGTATTCTGTACTTGTGAATGTATGTTACATTTGGCAGCTCATCTCTAGTGAGAATTGTCATGATGTGGCGAGAGCGGAGCAAGGCATTATTGTGTTCCATAAATAAATTTAACAGCTGCACTAGTACAGGCTCCAAAAATTAGTGAAGAGTTCTAGTTTCATTCTGTCGCTCCTCGTTCTTTCAGAGTGGGCCTCATGTCAAGGTGTCTAGTACAACCACCCAATCTAGAAGGTAGACTGCTGGAGCTGGGTTAGGGCAATAATTCGCTTCAAAGCCTGAGAATATATGACATAACTTTCATTTAAAGGTAGGGTGTTGTGAAGATGGATTATGCTTTACTCCCCCCTCCAGTTACCCCTTGTCTCCACTTGCTCGCTTCAATGTCCAAGGAGATTCCAGAAAAGGTGCTCCCTTGCCTGAAGTTGCCTCCCACCGGATGCTAAAGCAAGAAGACTTGGCAAAAGTGCCCAATCTGGAAATTCCCACACTACAGCTGTTTTCAAAACGATAGTCGCGACCGAAAAAAACTCGTTCAGGTCGGCTAGTTAGCCGACGCTGATGCCACCTCAAGAAGCTCGGCACGGCCCATGCCGAGTGGCGGCAGGAGCACAGTGGCGGGAGCGCGACTCCTCACGCAATGCGCGCAAACGAACCGCGTCGGTCCTTCCGTCAGCGAAGGTCAACTGACATGGTGCGCGACTGTTGAACGTGGCGCTCGTAAGAGTCCACGGCTTCGGACCGGAGGTCCGAGTTTGATGCCGGTGTCTCAGCAAAGTAAGGTTTGCCGGAACACCGGAGCGAACTCCGAATCTGGGGCTTTAAGCGCCAGACTGCCTTTTGTAGCACGCCTGTGCTAGTACACTCTCTAGGCGCTTCCAGAGTGCCCTATATGGCAACTATACTGGACAGCTGCCCAGGAGCCGCATGGACTGTAACTGTGATCACAAGTCTGTGATCACACGGACACTTATATAATCATGTATGCTATATAGTATATAAGACAGCTCCTACAGAGCTGAATGTCAGATCTCTTCTCGCTCTTCTCCTCACTCGATATACAAAGCCTCTACCTCTCACTAGCCAGGTGAGTATGTGTGCACACTGCGTGTAGTGCGTCCCCCATAGTGGGCATCCCCCACTATGTTCAACAGGTTATGAGCCCTGGTCGACGTTGTGGATACTGCGCCGCTCGTTGCTGGCTGCGTTCCACTCCACACCAGCTCACCTGGCCAACCTCTCGTCGCCGTGATGGCAGACACTCCGTGTATTGGATCTGGCGCGATCATACGCTGCCGACCATGCATGATGGTGGCTTGGATGTGGCGCGATCTTGTTGATTGCTGCCTGCCATGCCACAGAGGGGGAACCTATGCCGGTATATGCTTCCGGCATTCTCTCCTCATCATTGTCGCTGTGAATGGTGACTGACCAGCTCTTCTGGCCAGACTTCAATCACCTTATCGATCACCATGTCAAACGGCCTGACAAGCTTCGTCCCTGTCCTCACCGGCCCCAACTACCTTCAGTGGGCGCCGAAGATGCAGGCATTCCTTCAGACTACAGGCCGCTGGATGCAGCCTATGACGAAGACCTGCCCGACCCTGGTTGCTACCCCTTCGAACCAGGACAAGGTCGACGCATGGAACGAGGACGACACTGCCGCTCGTGGCAGCATTCGCCTCCGTGTCGATGACAGCATTGGCACTGCGATCGACTCCAAGACCACTGCAAAGCAGGTCTGGGACTACCTCAAGGACACCTACGGGAAGCCCGGCATTCCGGTCGTCTACCAGGACTTCCGCGCCGCCATGGGCATCTCTATCCCCAGCGACTCTAACCCCATTCCTGCAATGGACAAGCTCCGCGCTCACTTCCAGACCCTCGAGACCAATCAGTTCACCGTCGCTGAGCACATCAAGGGGATGATCCTCCTCTCGAAGCTCCCATCAGCGATGGACCCGATCATCCAGGTTTACACCTCGGGCCTCACTGCGACGCAGACTACCCCTGCCGTCCAACTGGTTACCTTTGACGAGGTGCGCAACCGCGTCATCATGTACTGGGAGCAGCGCCAGGGGCGCCACCAGCAGAAGCCGCGCGACAGCGCGAACAAGATCAGTGCGGTCAAGCGCAAGCCGCAAGACCCCACTTTCCGCCAGCAGCAGCAGCGCCCGCAAGGGCAGCACCAGCACCAGCAGCGCCCGTATGGGCAGCAGCACCAGCAGCGCCCGTATGGGCAGCAGCACCAGCAGCAGCGCCCTCAGGGGCAGCAGCAGCAAGGCCATCGTGGCAGGCGCGGAGGACGTGGCCGTTCCCAGCAGCACCAAGGTGTGCACCAGCACGCCCACATCGCCCACGTCGCTGACACATTCCCTGTGATCACCAAGGGCGAGATGGACACGCTGCCACAGTCGCGGGACCCCCGCGCCCTCCTGCACAAGCCCGTCCACGCGGAAACCGGTGCGAACCACCAGTACCCTCACATGTGGTTTCCACTGTTGTATTACAATAGACCACTATAGTGGTGCGTTTCATATGCTTATGATGGCCCAATTGTACATTGTTACCTCAGTGGGGTATTGTTATAGCAATACAACAGGGCCACTTGTTGTTTGATCTATGGGTACTGATAACTGATTAGGGAGGTAATCTAATCCTAGATAAGGACGACTTTTTGATCTCTAGGCTTATCAGTAATCTCTCTAATCTACCATCCGCTTTAGGGCGCTTTTTTGATCTTTTGGCTAATCAAGCTGTGCTGGGTTGATCTAATCTACTGTACCCTTAATCAGGTCGATCTAATGGGCGCTTTTGGGCGCTTTTTTGGCAATCCACCTTCCTCAAATGGTAGGTGGGTGCAGGGGGGCAGGTGGGGCACCAGGAGGGGGTACCTCCTGGGTCCATTATGGGCTCAATACTATAGCTATTGACCTGGTTCTTTTTGCAGTATGTATATATGCATAGGGGCCACTAAATCGACCAAACAGCGTGTAGATATACCTACTATAACTATTTATATAGCCTATACAGTGCTGGGGAGGAGAGGGTGCTATAGCTTTGGCAGTTCTTGGGCTATTGCCTTTGTTATTTTTGCACATAGTAGGTACTAGTAGTGGTATGAAGGGTATATAGTTCGTTTGGGGCAGCAGGGCCTGGTACTATTTGGGGGTGGCCTACACTATTCAGCCACTGGGCACTTTGCAGGTCAATATCTTGGGAACCAGTAGTGCTATCACCAAACCCTTAGTACCGTTAGAAATGCATAGATTAGGGCTTTCTAACGACCTATCATACACCCAAATCCATCCACTTTCAGTTACCCCCTCCTCCTACCCTCTCCCATATTGATCTCCTTATACCACAGCAACCAATGGTCGGATCACCTTGCAACTTTGCACACCTATTAGGCTATATGCCTTGTATTTTTGTACCAACTTACAGCCTCTCAATAGCTCTGATCCCTCCGATATTCTATTTTCTACAGTAGCACATAGTTGCATACTGTTTCCTCCACATCTTCCTACCACCTTTGTCAAATGACAGGATCTCTTTTGTTCTATGTTTGTGTACAATGCCTCTAGTCAGATCGTCTATTGCATACCTTATCAGAGGATGGGATCTCTTATGGTACTCTTATCAGTGTTTGCCCACTAGTAACACTACTGTATTAGATCAAAAGAATACCACACAGATCACATACCACCATTGGATAGAGGTAGAACAGGGCTTTCCAACGCATTTTAGATCATGAGATTTGGCCAAGAATTGAGGGAGATATGAGGGGAGGAGTGGTGGATGCACTGTTTGTAGTGCATAGCACAGGGTGTTGCCTTCGGAAATTGGTGCACAGCTCTGTTCCAGCCAGTCCAAAGTACCCTCCAACCACTCCTCCCCTCATATCTCCCTCAATTCTTGGCCAAATCTCATGATCTAAAATGCGTTGGAAAGCCCTGTTCTACCTCTATCCAATGGTGGTATGTGATCTGTGTGGTATTCTTTTGATCTAATACAGTAGTGTTACTAGTGGGCAAACACTGATAAGAGTACCATAAGAGATCCCATCCTCTGATAAGGTATGCAGTAGACGATCTGAATAGAGGCATTGTACACAAACATAGAACAAAAGAGATCCTGTCATTTGACAAAGGTGGTAGGAAGATGTGGAGGAAACAGTATGCAACTATGTGCTACTGTAGAAAATAGAATATCGGAGGGATCAGAGCTATTGAGAGGCTGTAAGTTGGTACAAAAATACAAGGCATATAGCCTAATAGGTGTGCAAAGTTGCAAGGTGATCCGACCATTGGTTGCTGTGGTATAAGGAGATCAATATGGGAGAGGGTAGGAGGAGGGGGTAACTGAAAGTGGATGGATTTGGGTGTATGATAGGTCGTTAGAAAGCCCTAATCTATGCATTTCTAACGGTACTAAGGGTTTGGTGATAGCACTACTGGTTCCCAAGATATTGACCTGCAAAGTGCCCAGTGGCTGAATAGTGTAGGCCACCCCCAAATAGTACCAGGCCCTGCTGCCCCAAACGAACTATATACCCTTCATACCACTACTAGTACCTACTATGTGCAAAAATAACAAAGGCAATAGCCCAAGAACTGCCAAAGCTATAGCACCCTCTCCTCCCCAGCACTGTATAGGCTATATAAATAGTTATAGTAGGTATATCTACACGCTGTTTGGTCGATTTAGTGGCCCCTATGCATATATACATACTGCAAAAAGAACCAGGTCAATAGCTATAGTATTGAGCCCATAATGGACCCAGGAGGTACCCCCTCCTGGTGCCCCACCTGCCAGCGTTAGTGTACCTCCAGACTCGGTAGAGAATGAGGTGGTGTGCACCGTGTGCTTAAAGCTTGCAGAGTCGATAGAGTAGGGCTAGAAATGGACGATGACCGGGATAGCGATGGCTCAACAGGCTTTCAAGGGGACGTTGCGGAGACCATTGTCAATGAAAACTAATTGAGGTAACGATGGATTATAGTCAGGGTGCGCAACCTTATAATGACGATAGAAGAGGAGCGTACAGGCCAGGACATCCAAACGAACGAGGCTACGACTGAAAAGTGGATTATGAGACACCAAAAAGCAGGAAAGGGCGATACTGCCTGATTGTATGCAGCTGCATCGATGACCGCCATACTGGAAGAGGCTGTATTATCGCATTATACACCGGGGAGCATCTGGAGGTGCATCCTGACGGGTGACCAGAACTGAGCGCTCGGAGAATACTGGGCATAAACAAACGACGAACTCACTTGTGGAGCGCCGCGCCGTCTGGCTACAAGCGCATGTGCCCCTGCACCCACCTACCATTTGAGGAAGGTGGATTGCCAAAAAAGCGCCCAAAAGCGCCCATTAGATCGACCTGATTAAGGGTACAGTAGATTAGATCAACCCAGCACAGCTTGATTAGCCAAAAGATCAAAAAAGCGCCCTAAAGCGGATGGTAGATTAGAGAGATTACTGATAAGCCTAGAGATCAAAAAGTCGTCCTTATCTAGGATTAGATTACCTCCCTAATCAGTTATCAGTACCCATAGATCAAACAACAAGTGGCCCTGTTGTATTGCTATAACAATACCCCACTGAGGTAACAATGTACAATTGGGCCATCATAAGCATATGAAACGCACCACTATAGTGGTCTAGTGTAATACAACAGTGGAAACCACATGTGATGTCGCACTGGGCATCGTAGGGTGCAGGATCGGTGAACTCGACCCCCGTAGCATGTCCATTGAGTATGAGACTGCGCGCCGCCTTGTACGAATAATGCACGAGACAACGATGGAACTCAGCCTGTGTGATCTCCAGAGTCCTCCTGTTGGATCCCGGACGCGTAGATGAGACGACCGCTGCTGCAACCTCGATGTACCGGCTGACCACCTGGTACAAGCCATCGGTGAGTGGGACCCGCGCGACGTCTAGATCGGATGCCCTCTCGACGATCCTGCATTCGCCGTGTTCAAAGATCGTGGTGTAGCCACCCTCATCAGCCTTCTTGATGGAGACGAGTGCGAAGGCAACCGATGGTGAGTACAGAACGTTCCGGAGCTTGAGGAGCTGTGTCTTGTCCCCGTTGGGGACTCGTAGCTCGACCTCGCCCTCTCCGGTGGCTAAGAACTGTTCGCCGTTGGCGGCAGTGATCGAGCGGGCCGGCTGCAGTTCGCGGAACGACGTGAACCGTTCGCGATACGGCAAGATATGAACACTTGCTCCGCTGTCGAATACATCGACGTACGAGCCGGGCGCGGCGACAAGCGCACTTGTCACGGTATTGCCTAGCGCGAGGAACCCCTTCTCCGTTGCGGCGTTGGCGTTAGCTGACCCGTTCCCCGAGTTGTTGTCCCTAGGTTTTGGCCACTGTCCTTCCCTTCCCCCTCCCTTCTCACGGCAGTTCCGCGCGATGTGCCCGAAACGGTGACAGTTGTAGCACTCAACTGGAACCCGTCCTCCCGATCCCGCATTCGAACGTGCCGCCGCCGCGGCTGCCAGGGCGCTGCCGTTGGCCTTGTTGATCCTGCGCCGGTCGTACTCTTCGTTTAGTTTGCCGATCAAGAAGTCAATTGGGATGGTATGGCCGGACAGGCTCGAGATGTCGAGAATGGATTGGATACGAGGGTGGTATGACTCTGGAAGACTGTTGGTGATAATCGCAGCGAACTCATCTTCGCCCAGGCAGCTCCCAACCGCGGCTAGATTCTGCCTCTCCCTCAGGAGTAGCGCAAGGTGCGCGCGCACGTCGCCGCTCTCCGGGCAGCGCAGGTTTTGGATTCGGGTACAGATTGCATTCGCGTACATCAACGACTTGTTCTCGCATGATGCGACTACGGCTTCCCAGAGATGTTTGGCCGTTGGCTGAGACTGCACCTCGATAAAGAGATCGTCACCTAGGGTTTCGTAGATGAGAGCACGAGCGTCCGCCTCCTTCGCCTCCCAGGTGCAGTACTTGGCGTCCATCTTCTCCACCAGCTCGGTGTACTCGTCGTCCGTTAGGTGGGAGTATACGTCTGACGGGGGCTTGGTAGTGGTTGTAGCGGCGGGGGTGGTTTTGGGTGAAGAGGATGGTGTGGTGGTGGTCGCGGTCGCAGAGGTTGTCATGGCCGTCGACCCGGAGATATGGGGATTCGCGCGCTCGAGGGGAGGAGGGAGAGGCGGCTTACGGGCGGTCCCGCGGATGTGGGGCATGTGCCCCTTTGCGGCTTGTATGGCCTGCATCCGGGCTTGGTACGTAACCCAGTTCGAGCCATCCGTCGCCAGACGCGGGACACTGTACTTCGATGAATTGATAGACGCTTCTGTTGACATCGTTCTCGGGTATTCTTCCGGCCTGCTGTGGGAAGCAGAGCTCATAACCTTTTAAGGTTCGATGGACGGTGCGATTGGCCGGCGAAGCTGCAGTGCAGAGCGCGTAAGTCCTCACACGGTTCAGGGTAAAAGAACGTGTATAAAATGCTATCTAACCTGCAGCGCAGAGCGCGTAAGTCCTGTGTAGCTATGTGAGTGTCCAGAAAGTAAGTATGGATATGAAGATAGCTCACCTCACACGGTTTGGGGTAAAAGAACGTGTGAGGTGAGTTTCCCTGCGCCCTGCCAAATGAGGCCGGATTTTCGTCAGTAAACAAATATAAACAACACAACCAGACTCTAACTACAGATGTCTCCTCGAGAAGCCAAACTGCGAACGTAAGCAAAAACTATACAGTTCATACACGAAACGACCAAATCCAGCGCCGAGCGCCATTTTGAGTAGCCACACTGCCATATGGGGCAGGTCCGATACCGAGCGCCGACCTGCGAGCGCTCTCTCCATGCGCTGC
>AYKW01000069.1:822166-852381 GCA_002760635.1 Ganoderma sinense ZZ0214-1
GCACCACCAGCCCGAACGTATCGTGCAGCCCAACGCCCTTCGCAGGCAGCAGTGTCAGGATCGTCGAGGTGGACAGCGGCGAGGACACAGATGGCGAGGAGCACGCAGCCAAGCGCCGCTGGCGCACCCTCAAGGAGCGCATCAGGCCGCACCTCAGGGAGCGCATAGGCGCGGTCGTCGAGGACGAGGACATGGAGGAAACCGTATCTCTCGGGCTCAGCAGTGAAGATGAGCAGGACGATGACATCGAGGAGTTCTTCGATCGTCAATGGTCAGTCCATTCCCCACTACACCATGAGTTGTATGCTGACTGCACGCCTCAATCGGCAGTGACTAGTGTCGCAGGATCCTCTCATCGTGTAGATGTATCGCGCATACCTGTAGCTGCGCCTGTATTATCAGTAGCTACAGAAGATAATACATGTGTTCACCGCTCTACGTATGCAGCGTGCGCGAAGTGTAAGGGGAAAGCGAAATCAATCGTCAACCATGATGATAGTATCTGGATGCTCGACTCAGGAGCATCAATGCACTTCACCTATTCCATGGGTGACTTTGCTGATTTTCGCTATTATAAGGCCAAACGCCCGCTCAACACTGCAGATGGCATGACTTACATGACTGGCGAAGGCACTGTCTTTCTGCTATTGGAGACAGGCGGAACTTTAAGGCTGACAAACGTCGCCTTAGTTCCAAATCTCACCAACAAACTCATATCTATGGGTGCTCTTTTGCGAAGTGGGATGTCGGCATGTGCTACTACCGCCAAGATCTCGCTCTACAGCAACCATGAACGTGTTGTTTCTTTTGAACCACGTGAAGTTGGTGACACTATCTATGTGATTTATGCGCAGCCTGTATGGGCGCGAAACATAGTTGCGCTCACAGGTGTAGATCATGAAACTCTCCACCGTCGCTTAGGTCATCCTTCAGACGATGTGTTGAGACATCTTCGGAAACACACTGAGAAGTGTCCGATTGTCGAGACTCCCAAAAAGGACTCGATTTGCTGTGGATGTGCTGAAGGCAAAATGCCATCGCAATCTCACCCGATTGACTATCGGCGTGCATCCAAACCCTTTGAGCTGATCCATGTTGATCTGAAAAGTTTCCCTGTGCCGTCGTACCACAAGTAGCAGCACGAAATCCTACTCTATGATGACTACTCGTCATATACGTGGTCGATTAGTCTTCGCACCAAAGACAATGCACTGCAGTCTACGCGACAATGGTTCTCATATGTCGAGACGCAGTATGGTGCGAAAGTAATCAAGTGGAAATCAGATTCTGGAGGCGAACTCAAATCGCACGCCTTCACCAACATGCTCAAAGACAAAGGCATCGAGATCATTCCTAGCGCGCCTCATATTCATCAACAGAATGGCCGCGCAGAGCGAATCATTCGTACGCTCATGGACAAGAGTGAGGCCATGCGGCATGATGCCTGCATCCCTCAATCTTGGTGGGAATTCTCCTTCGAACACGCAGCGCACCTGCACAACAGGACCCCCACGCGCCGCCTTGAATGGCGGACGCCATACGAACTTTTGAATGGTACCAAGCCAGACATCAGTCACCTACGCGTTTTCGGCTGTGGAGCATATGTCTTTTTGCCACCCGAAGTTCGCAAGAACAAATTATCGCCCAAGTCGGAGCTGATGATTTATCTTGGTGTCGGTGCCGGTAACCACAACCATAAGTTTATGCGCTTGCCAAACAACGTCATCTTTACTGCTGCACAGCGTTATTTGATGAAAGTTTGTTTCCAAAATGCTCACATGAAAAGAAGCGACAAGGGCAGCAGAGTGTGCCCGAACCAGTTGAACCTGTGGACCAGGCAACTACTCCTTCTTTACTCCCTGATGACGGCGATGAGCCACGCCGTCCTCCCACAAAACCTTCCACAAAGGGCAAGGGTAAGGCGCGAGACGTCGCACCTGCACCAGCTCCGGCTGTACCCCCTGTACCTCCTCAACCTCGTGCACAGCGCAGAGAGGACGTACCAGAAGTGCAACACCCTATGCCGCCGCAACCTCCTCCGGTTGACAGGCCAGGCGCGGAAGAACTGCGACGGTCTGCGAGAGAGCGGAAAGTACCAGTTCGCGAAGGCAATGTCTATGGTGAATCACGACACCCTACAGACATTTCTAAGGACATTGAGAAACGGGGATCGTGGAAACAAATGGTTGGTGAGAAACCGAGTCGCTCTCGGACTGCACCTCCATCAAGGGATGAACAGGTTCCCGGACCTAGTTATACCCGATCACTTCCACAATCACGCCAGAGATCTGCTGAACGCGATCCACCTGTTCCAATTCCACCTTTGATGCGCACGCACAGGGAACCAACCCCTGTAATCTTGTCTAGTAGTAGCGACGATGAGGAAGAGGAGGACATGGGTTCAGACCCAATACCTGCATTTGTCCTACCTCAACCTGAGTCTCCCGCTCCTAGTCCTGATCGCTCAGACCCCGACGATGACGATGATGACGATGACGACGAGGAAGAAGAATCTGAAGAAGAGTCGTCAGGTCACTCGTCAGATGAAGTCGAAGGTGTCTTGCGTGCTGCTAGAACTGATGTGGCACAACTATGCCGGGAAGGGGGAGCTAGTCTCATCCAATTCCTAATCGCGAAAGCGATCCCACCAGATGAGGGGGAGAAAGTACCACCTGCCAATGTGCGTGAGTGGACTTACCGTGACATTGCCAGCCTACCAAATGCTGAGCGAAAGGAGTGGTTTACCGCTTGCCGCGAAGAACTAGAGGCCCTTCGCAGGCGCGACGTCTATGACTTGGTCGACCGTCCAAAAGGACGTAAGGTCGTGAAAAACCGCTGGGTATTCGACGTCAAAACTGACGGTCGTAAGAAAGCCAGACTTGTAGCGAAAGGCTTCTCCCAGGTTGAAGGTGAAGACTTCGACAAGATATTCTCTCCAGTCGTACGCTTTGAGACAGTCCGTCTCATCATG
The DNA here is from genome assembly GCA_002760635.1 of Ganoderma sinense ZZ0214-1. NCBI lineage: Eukaryota > Fungi > Basidiomycota > Agaricomycetes > Polyporales > Polyporaceae > Ganoderma > Ganoderma sinense. Next base: position 825,138 of record AYKW01000069.1, read on the forward strand.
GCCCTTGCAGCACTCGAGGACTGGCACATCTCAGGACTCGATGTGCGCAGCGCCTACCTGTATGGCAAACTGGATGAGGAGATCTACCTGGAGCAGCCAGAAGGATTTCGCATCCCTGGCTCTGAGCACAAAGTCTTCAGATTGAAGCGTGCTCTATATGGGCTTAAGCAGGCAGGATTAGCGTGGTGGCGCACCTTGTCTGAGTCCATGAAGTTGATGGGTTACAAACGACTCACCAACGATGCAGGATTGTACATCTACAAACGCCACTCTGATGGTGAACTTGTAGTTGTAATCGTCTACGTCGATGATGCGCTTTTCTGTGGGCGTGACAAGAAGCTTGTAGCTCTACTCAAAGCTCGCTTCATGAAGAAATGGGAATGCCGCGATCTTGGCGATGCCAAAGAGTTTCTGCGCATGCGCATTACTCGTATAGGTCGAAAGATCTTTTTAGATCAGCGTGCATATTTGGAGAAAGTATTGGACCGCTGCGGCATGATGAACGCGTGACCAGCTTTAACTCCACTCCCTGCGGGTTACATACCTGCACCCAACACAGGACAAGCTACACCAGAGCTTCGCTCTAGGTACCAGAAAGTCATTGGCTCTCTACTCTACCTCATGTTGGGTACGAGACCGGATTTGGCTTTCGCTGTGACCAAACTGGCACAGTACGCCGCGAACCCGACCGAGGATCACCTTAGCAAGGCACTTCACATCTGCCGCTACCTCGTCGGAACCAAGAACTACGCCTTGGTTTATAATGGCGATTCTCAGCTCGGCTTAATAGCTGGGACTGATAGTGATTGGGCTTCGGACCCATACACTCGACGCTCGCAAACCGGCTTTATGCTGAAGTTAGCGAACTGTGCATTCTCATGGGTTTCACGTGCACAGAAGACCATTGCCCTCTCCTCCACCGAGGCTGAGTATATGGCAATGAGCGACTGTAGTCGCCAAGTAGTCTGGGTTCACAACTTGCTTGCTGAACTCGGCTATCATACTCGGTCGCGTACCACTGTCTGGAGACAATCAAGGCTCCATTCACATTGGACAAAACCCTGTCACGGAGTCAAGGTCCAAGCACATTGACATCCGCTACCATTACATCCGTGAAGTGTACGATCGAGGCATTACCGACATATTCTATGTCGAAGGGACTAATAATCCCGCTGATATCTTTACCAAGAATTTGGGCACTGTGAAGTTCCACCACTTCCGTCCCTATCTTGGCTTGCATTTCCCTAAGGCTGCTTAGAGCGCCATGTCCGCTTGCGTACTTGCGAGTGCGTACTTAGCGAGGGGGAGTGTTGAACACGCACAGCCTAGCATAGCATGCACGGCATAGGACCGGAGGTCCGAGTTTGATGCCGGTGTCTCAGCAAAGTAGGCTTGCCGGAACACCGGAGCGAACTCCGAATCGTGGGGCTTTAAGCGCCAGACTGTCCTTTTGTAGCACGCCTGTGCTAGTACACTCTCTAGGCGCTTCCAGAGTGCCCTATATGGCAACTATACTGGACAGCTGCCCAGGAGCCGCATGGACTGTAACTGTGATCACAAGTCTGTGATCACACGGACACTTATATAATCATGTATGCTATGTAGTATATAAGACAGCTCCTACAGAGCTGAATGTCAGATCTCTTCTCGCTCTTCTCCTCACTCGATATACAAAGCCTCTACCTCTCACTAGCCAGGTGAGTATGTGTGCACACTGCGTGTAGTGCGTCCCCCATAGTGGGCATCCCCCACTATGTTCAACAGCGACACCCAAAGACTGCTATCTATTACCACCGCGCGAGCACTCCCATCCGACGCGCAGCCATCCAACTGCCGCGCGAAATTCCAGCCTGGCACTGCACCTCGGAGGTGTCGAGCCTCGCGCGCGAGGGACACCTCCCTCCATGAGGCGCTAGGACCTGAAGAAGGTAGGCCCTGGGCGCCTCTGGGTCTTCTCAGCGGCGCCCGGGCGCCGACGGAGGACGAGAAGTGGGCGGCTTTCAAGAAATCAAAGCAGTGCCAAGTACAGAGTGGTACAGCACGAGAAATGGTGGTCGGGTAGGAAGGTTCATAATGAAAAACACAACCAGGACCTCATGACCTCGGGTGAGTACTGACCATCTCTGAAACTGGTCAGACAAGCCTAAGAACCACCATTGATCATTTCTTTCAACTGGCTTGCTCGTGATGCAACAGAGCGTGTCCCGCCACAAATCGAAGTACAGGAGCAAGATTTTATGGCTATAACATATACATTTAGCCTCATCCGTCAATGGTCTGAGACGCTGGGGGTCTCTGAGGAAATGGTTTACCAAGTTGTTCGTGATGTGTTGAATGTAGTTTGACCCCACTGGTGATTGCATAGTCATCAACATGTAACACATTTAATCGAGAGTAGCATGGAACATTTGTTACTTATCCAAGAACCATAGAAACGTAGATCATACACAGGATACATCCCGTCACCATTTGTGGTGACGGGATGTCGGAGGAATAATAGCGTACATGTGTCTATGATTGGTTGTCACAGCTTCGCCTGTGGCTTAAGCCGCTCCTCGTGCCGCTCCTGCAGAACCCGGCGCAATACCTTGCCTGTCGGGTTCTTCGGGATCTACAACCACGGGGCGTCAACGCCATCCTTCAGAGGACAAGGAACGGAAGTATGACGGCGCCGAAATGCTCACCTCCTCGACAACCTCGATCCCACCCCTGAGCCACTTGTACTTGCTGAGGGTCTTCTCGACCCAGGAATGCAGGGACTGAACCACGGCCCACTCACCTAGCCTGCGACCCTCGTCGCTCAACACGACCCACGCACGGGGCACCTTCTCATCCGAGGTCCGCCCACCAGACACCCCGGCGACGGCCACGTCCGAGACGAGCCTGTCAGGGTACGCAAGCATCGCGTTCTCTATCTCTGTCGGCGAGACCTGCGAACCGGAAACCTTGAGGATGTCCTTGGTGCGCTCGACGAAGCTGCAGCAAAACTAGGTAAGACAATCGAACGAGAGCAGCTAGGCGGGAAGGGGAAAGAGGGAAGCACTAACAAAAACTGCCCGTCCTCTTCAATACGGAAGCGGTCGCCGGTGCGCAGCCAGCCGTCGACGAACGTCTCCTTGGTCGCTTTCTCGTTGCGCCAGTACCCGGGCACGACGTTCTCGCCCTTGAGCCACAGCTCGCCGGGCTCGTTCGAGCCTGCGAGCGTCCCGTCCTCCTTAACGATCCGCGCCTCGAGTCCGGGCAACAGGATGCCAGCGCTGCCGGGCTTCGGCGGGCTCATGTTTCTCGGCATCCCGCGCGTCGCCGAAATGGTCTACAGAGAAACGGTCAGAATTATCGCCCGGAAAAAATGCGTGGAATCATCGCTCACGCATTCCGACATGCCGTATCCTGCAAAGGTATTCATGGCGAGTGTCACTATAGATACCAAATGGACGGGAATGCTTGCTCACCCTCTGCAACGGCATCGACGTTCTTGAGGAGGGCCGCCCACGCCTTACCGAGTTTCGGAGGCAGGTGTGCGGCGCCGCTTCCGCAGATAACGAGCGAACTTAGGTCTACCTCGCGCACCCGCCGGTGGTTTACGAGCTGGAGGATGGCGGGAGGCGTCATGGGAAGAACGGAGATGCGGAATCTGGAAACGTGGACGCGGTTGAGATTTCAAGGTATGAAACATGGGTGAAGGAGCGCTTACTTTGGAATGAGATCGAGGACGTGGTCGGGGTTCCATCTAGGGATGATAACCGTCGGGATCGCGGAGCAAACATTGCGGATGCATCCGAAATGCAGCCCATATGAGTGGTACATGGGCATGAAAGCGAGAGTGACCTGTGGGTATATCTAGGGCAACCACGTATCGCGTGAAACTGTTAGCCACGGAATAGGGGACGGGAGACGATGGTCTGCAGCGAGCATATCTGAATGAACATGCATAGATGAAAGCCAGTAACACAACACTGAACGGTGCAACCTTCCAGGGCATTCAAAAATGCCTGCGGCAGACCACTCGTACTGTAGTCTGCAGAAATTGAGATGACAAACCTCTAGAAGGGGATTAGGTCCCTCGGCCTCTGTGGCAACCGCAACCTGCATAAGGCTTACGATGACATTACGATGCGACACCATTACGGCTAAGATGTCGGTCAGTCTGGTAGAAAAACGCTATGCTTCACACTGGAACAAGCAACTCACCCTTGGGTAGCCCACTCGTCCCGCTTGAGTATACGAGATAGGCCAATGTATTGCGGTTAGCCGGTCTACAAGGCACACGAGCGACCTTCCTGTTCCGGACTTCGCGGATGGCAGCGTCTAGGGATGTCCGGCCCTCGATATGGCCGTCGAGGACATATATCCGGTCGTCTGGAACCCCGAACTTGTGGGCGCTGTCGAGCGCGTTCGGGAGAAGGTTTGGATGCACGAACAGGCGCGATGCTTCTGACGTTCGAAACAGATGCTCCAGCTCGAACGCAGTCGCGCCGGACGGGATGAGGGAGAAGGGTATCGCGGCTCGGAAGCACGCGTTCACGAGCGTGATGAATTCCTTGCGTTTCCTCTTGTTGGTCTCGTGTTCTTCGCTAGTGGATTTCGGCACTTACCAAGCAGTTCGTACTCATGATAGCGATCATCTCTCCTTGCGGCGCGAGTCCGAGGCCTCCCTCCGATACTGGCGTGAGGAGTGCAGTGGTAGCGTCGTACACCCTCTCTTTGAACTCGTCTCTCTGCCACCGTCGTCCTGAAAGGGGTTCGATGAGGAGGACCTTGTCGGCTGGGTCGGTGGAGCCCGGCGAACTGAAGATAAAATCGTGGACATTCGTCTCCGGTATAGGAGGGAGCGGGGGAAGGAGAGATTTGTAGTACATCTCCGAGAGTTAGAGTTGCCTACGGACGGATAGTTGGGGCAGAAACGGAAGGCGACAGAAGTGCGGGGAAGCGAGAGATGGCGGGGCCCGAGTCGAGGAGACCAGGAGGGGTTTTGTATGCGCCCCTGTGCGCGAGAATGTCGGGCGTGTGACCGGTTCAGAAGACGTACGCGTATTCCGGCATCGAGAAAGCCGGGGGAGGATCACATCACCGTCTTGGACCCGCAGTGCTGAGAATGAGTGCATGAGCAGCATGACTGCAGTGGACAGGACGGAATCACCAGATTGGGTGCAAACGTGTTCCTGGCGGGCGGCGTCAATATTGCGCAGTGCACTCGGTCCGATGGTGCAAGGCAGTATTACATAAGGGTTCTTCGCTGTCCTCGTGAGCACATGCAGGATCAGTTGTACCACTTACTGGACGCTCTTACGTGACGCCTTGTGTTTGTGGCTTCCAATAAGTAGTCTTCCACTACGGCGGTCCATCTAACTCTCTTTTCGCCACTCAACATATCCCGATCCCAGTTCAGAGTCCACCACATCGTCGACCATGCACGCCGCGCGCCAAACCAATGCCAAACGTACTCCTCGATCGCGTGTCAGGCGACCCACGGTGACGGTATGATGCATCACGACGTCCCATTCCTTGACGTCCTACTACCACTTGGCACTACATAGCGGCCGACGACGTCGACGCAACCATCGGAACACCCATCCTCCAGCTCCTTCCAGCTCCTGCCCCTCTTGGCTTCCATAAGTTACAACCCAACTGTTTGACCCACGCTTTTTTGATTTCGCGGGACGCCCAGGTCTCATGGACATCGAAATGGAATCTACTAGAACCCGAATCACTTCGCCAAGTTCCAACCGCAACTAAGTCCGAGCACGCCGCGCGCACTCAGCACCCAGACCGCAAGGTTCAGAAGCCCCTTGTTTGTTTCCGTTGCAGGGTTCGGGTGGGCCTGGGGCTGCAGGGGTATATAAGCGGTCAGAGTTCGTCCTCCCGCACCCCTGAGACTCCCCCTCTCTCCCGCGCGACGACCCCCTTGACGACCGCGACGACCGACCCCTGCGGTTGAACGATGGTGCACCCCCTCGTTGGAAAGCCCGCTCCCGAGATCTCTGCGCCCGGCGCGGACGGAGAGACGTACACGGTGACGCCAGGGCAGAAGGGCGTTCCGGTGGCGTTGTTCTTCTATCCCAAGTCTGGTGTGCCACTTACCTCCCCTTGGTGGCGGACGTGTCTTCTTGCTCACCGTGTTCACCCGCAGGTTCGTTCGGCTGCACGAAGGAGGCATGCCAGTTCCGCGATGCACTCGCAGGTGAGTACTACTTGTCCCATGGCCGCGCACGCGACCCGTTGCCACATTGCATCCTCGCTCCATCGTGCGCCTCGATACGCAGACAACGAGCTATTCAAGCGGACGAAGGTCGAAATCGTCGGTATCAGCTCCGACCCCGTTGACAAGCAGAAGGCGTTTGTCGAGAAGCAGAAGCTCACCGTGAGTTCACGCGCCCACCCGCTTCCCCTGCTTCCCGTTTGTCTAGACTTACATGGGACGTTCTAGTACCCCGTCTTGAGCGACGCCAGCGGGGAAGTGCGCAAGGCATACCACGTTGGAAAGGGTCTTTTCGGTTTTGCGGAGACAGCCCGGGTGACGTTCTTCGTCGACGGCAAGGGCACTGTGAGGTGAGATGGCGACATTACCTCCGACTCACGGACATCGGGAAGCTCATGCGTGGACCCTCGTTTTCCCATATGCGCAGAGACGTGCTCGACACGACCCTCAACTACGCTGCACACGTGAAGTTCGTGACCAAATGGCTCGACAAGCTCGAGGCGGAGGAGAAGAAGGGCGCGGAGGAGCCCCCCGCCCCCGCCGCCACCGAGGTCCCCGCGGGCGATGCTCCCGCTGAGGGTGCCGCCCCTGCCCCCACCGACTCACAACTTGGTGAGCTGGGTCGGGCAGCGGAAGCTGTCCAGGCCTGACAAGTGAGAGGCGCAGTTTGAAGTTCTTGCCTTCCAGCCGGGGTTCTCGTTACGCGTACGTCTGTGCGCGTATAGTCCGTGCTTTGATCGACCCGTGTTCCCTTGCTTTTGTACCTACCTATATTACTCCCGCATAATTCGAATGATTGTTGGAATGGTGATCGACACGATTGTTCGTCCGCGGCCTCGTGAGGTGTTGGCGAACTTCGAATGGGTACCTCCGTGGGAGTCGGAGACAAGAGGTAATCACCGAGTTTGTAGCATACACGGCTTTTCACTCGAGTCCGTGGCGCAACTGCCTGATGCGTGGCTCGCGTGGAATGGGAGAGGAAGCATGATAGTCTAGAATGCAATTATACGCGCAAGAGCAGGGAGGCTATACGATACGGGGAGACCTGGGCAGTCGGCAAACAAGGGCGGGCGGTGCGTTACTTGTTCATGGCTGCATTCATCATCTCTGTGGAGCACAGGGAAGAAGGAAGGCGGTTTGGCTTCAGTGGCTTCGTCAAAATTGCCGGATAGCCACGTACCGGCGTTCTGTTCCGCGAAGCGTGCACCCACCCGCTCCGAGTGCTTCAGGAACTTGTCTGTGCAGTTGAGGACACATTGTTCCTAGCGAAAAGAAGCGGCCGAGTCAGCCGTCGACGTCGCATGCCACATACAGTCGGAGAGGAGACCGGAACAATGATCGAATGGAACGGGAAGTGGTACAGGGTGCGGGGAGGGAGGCAGTGGCAGGATGAGGATCTAGGGGAGACGCACCTCTTTTGATGACAGGGCCTTGCTGGTGAAGTCGTTGCAGCACGAGTTGAAGCAGCGCTCGACAAGGTTCGAGTACATGCGCATGAAGTCTTGCATCTGTTCAGATGGACCATGGCGCGTCAGTGCGGTGGCACGCCGGAGCACGAAGACGTGCCACGTACCTGCTTCCGCTCGATAACCCGAGTCATGTGGGCCTGCTCGGCAGAGTTCATGGCAGAAAAGTCCATGGCGAAATCAAGGTGTGGACGTAAGGAGAGGGAGAGAGTCGCGAAGATGGCCTGAGCGGGTAGAGGAAGCGACAGCGCGGTGTCAAATGGATCCTGCTTGTGCGCGTCTGCAGGCGCCTACATGGTTCCAAAGCGCCCGTGTCGCGTAACAGAGCGTAACGCGTAACGCGTGGCGCCCGTCGCGTGGGTGGGCTTTCTAGTCACCTGAGCTATTTGTCATAGCGTAGTCGGTTTATCTACTCCGTTCTCCGTTCTAGCCAACGACCATATTCGTAAGTGGCTTCCGCCCTCGAACGCGTCTGAACACTATCACCTGCTCCCTCTCCCACTTTCTACCGTCATCGATTAGCATGCCATAGGCGCATTTGGCTTGCATGACCGACGTGTGTGTTCGGGGATGACGACGCGTACGTGGTTTAAATGATTGGTTGACTAACCTGAACCGCGTTCCCCGCCACTGACAGCTGCTCTCATCTCGAACAGTAACCGGCCCCCGAGTGGCCCCACCTTCTCAGGATAAGGTCAAGGTGTCATTCAAGTGAATGCGTGCGCTTTTCCTAGCCACTCAGGTTCTTACCCGTACTTTGCCCAGAGTGCCAACGCGGAGCACTACAGTCGGAGATCCCACACTGAGAGAGCACGTGTGGTGCCCGCGCCGTTCACCAGCCATGGTCCATTGAAGACGTATTGGCACCCGTGTCAAATAGTACACCACCTTCTCATGGTACGACACCGATCCCCCTTGGTGTGGCTATGTTTTGCCAGACTTCCGTAACTTGAACGTGCTCGCGACGCAACCCGGTCCCCAAGCCCCTCCATCTATGGAAGATCGTCGAATGTTGGCATCATGCACGAGCAAGGACCTATCGACCTAATCTAGGTACTCTTCCGAAGCACAGGGTCAGAGGGAAGGCATGGCTGGGTTATGAGCTTAAATCTCAACGGCCCATGGCGCGCGCTGACACCATTTGAAGTAGGGAACCTGCCCATGCTCTCAAAGTTTGGGGTCCATCTCAGGCGGTTGTTCCCTGCCAGGTTTGTCAGATACGCCTATCACAACGCTCCGACCTGAGAGGGCCTTAACGTTTAACGAACATGCGTTGATAACGAATGAAGCGTCCTCCACCGAAGAGCGCACTTACACCCATTGGCAGAGATAACCCGGGTCCCCTTATGTGCGTTCGGTGCGCTCACGTCTCTCTCCAGAAATAGGCCGCCATGACGAAGTAAGATGGTCATTACATAGGCAGCGTAGCTTATCCAATTTCATCTGTTCTTCGGCAGCATGATAGGTCCCCGTTGCGAGGATTACCACTTTCGAACTGAGGCAAATCCCACCACCGGAGTCATTAACCATCTTTGCGGTCGCGGCCATATTACCAACTTCCCGGAGACGCAAGGGCTCTTGGCAAACTATCAGCCTCCTCCACTGAGAGTATAACTGACATCTTGGACTGCGGAGGATTGTCTCTGAGCTCCAGTCGCGGATTTTAGTGGTCCGCGCCCGGTGAGCTTTGTCAGAGCGCAGAGCAACGGTCAAACGCCACAACCCGGGGTGACGATAGCACTGATCGAAGGGAGGGACAGCGAGTGTACGTCTACGCAATGCATGCGTTGAATGGGTGTCAACTGACTGAGCAAGTGTAGCGGACTCGGACACCGTGTGGTACGTTGTGCCGCGGACGATGCGATGGTCATCCCACGCCACGACGCCGTTGCGGGATCCCGTGTGATGTGTCTGGGGGGATATATAGCATAAGTATGCAGGGACCAGTAGAGAGCATGGTGGAGGAACGTCGGACGTAGCTCTAGATCGACAGGGCAGTAGCGATGCTGGAAGGGTCCACCGCCCTCGGACCGCAAGGTTAAGTCTCTGGCGCCCACAGACCCGATCGCGATCGGAGGAGCGCCCTTGGGCGCCTGCATTGCGCAAGAGAGGACGTCCTGAGTCAAAACCCGGCCTCGTCGTGCTATTCTCACCTCCCTCATCTTTTCCACTAACCGGCCTTTGCCCCGGTCTACTGCTGTGCATCACATCTATCCGAGTCCGTGGAAGCAGTCCACCAGTATGTATAAAACATCCTCCATCCACCACACAGCTGAACCTCCATCCTCTCAATCTCGCATTTGCCACCCGCACATTCCCCCGGTCCACCCACGTTCGTCCACCTCTGCTCCCGACTTCGCGCTGCTCTTCAACCCCCCCTACTCCACCTCTCTCTTATTCAGTGTCGGCGGAAATGGCCATTACCGTTAGGGATGCCCTCGCGCAGCTCGACGATCGCCGCGTCAAGGTCGTTCGACCTCTCATTCCGCCCGCCATTCTACAGGAGGACCTTCCGTTGTAGGTTACCTCAGATCCTTTCAGTTCCGTACCTAATATTCTTCCAGGACTCTTACTGCTGCCGAGACCGTCCTCGAGGGCCGCAAGCACGCCGAAAACATTTTGCATTCAAGAGATGACCGTCTGCTCGTCGTGGTCGGGTGAGTCTGGGCTTCTTACCCTGCGCGCTCCAATGCATTTCGCGTGTAATTTAGCGCTCTACTGGGCGGTGTCTGAACGTTACCCTTGAGGCGCACATCGATAGCTCGAGAAGCTTTCGCGATACGTATCGATAGTTCCACATGATACGTGGGGTATATGCGGGATAGTTTTGCTGTCGCTGTAAGGGATGTGTTCGCGCCCGCGCGTTTCACTCTGCGCATTTGTGCTATTGGCCTGTTAACGAAACAGTTCTAGCCATCGTCCCATTCTATGACCGCCAAAAAGGCTTGAGTTGATGTTTACTGACATGGTGGTTTACAGTCCCTGCTCAGTGCACAACGTCGAGTCTGCGTTGGAGTACGCACGTCTTCTCCATGACTACGCGGAGACGGCGAAGGACGATTTGCACATCATCATGCGTGTTTATTTCGAAAAGCCCCGCACGACGGTCGGATGGAAGGGCCTCATCAATGATCCTGAAATGAACGGGAGCTTCCAGATCAACAAAGGACTCCGCGCAGCCCGCACGTTGCTTCTCGACATTGCCAAGATGGGCCTTCCCGCTGGTTGCGAGTTCCTGGACACGATCAGCCCTCAGTACACAGCCGACCTCGTGTCCTGGGGTGCGATCGGAGCGCGTACCACAGAATCGCAAGTTCACAGAGAACTTACGTCTGCCCTCTCAATGCCCACCGGCTTCAAGAACTCCACAGACGGCACAGTCGGCATCGCTATTGACGCCTGCCGTGCTGCTAGCCGACCGCACGTCTTCTTGTCTGTCGGAAAGGGCGGTTTGAGCAGTATCGTTGAGACGGAGGTGCGTCATATTCCCGCACGGGTTACGAGAAACTTGATACGATCTCACAGTCCGCCGTAGGGGAACCCTGATGTTCATGTCATCCTCCGTGGGGGCAGCCACGGTCCGAACTACGCGGCGGAGTATGTCCGTTCGTGTGGCGAGAAGCTGGCGAAGGCTGGCTTTGCGCAGAAGATCATGGTGCGTCTGACGCCGCAATCACACGCCCGCGTCTCGCACTCACCCCACTGCCCCGCCTATCTCACTACAGATTGACTGCAGCCACGGGAACAGCCAAAAGCAGCATCACCGGCAGATCGAGGTTGCGGAAGACATCGTACGTTCTCACTCTTGTTCCACCGCCGCCTTGGAGGCGGAGGTGGGAGCAGTAAGTCAGTCGCTAATGCCGACTTCGAAACACAGGCACGACAATTGGAGTCGGGCGATACCTCTTCCATGATCATGGGCGTCATGATCGAGTCGAACCTCGTTGAGGGCCGACAAGACATCCCTGTCTCCGGTCCTGCCGGGCTGAAGTACGGCCAGTCCGTCACTGGTGCGTTTGTGGCTTCCGACCTTCCTCGGGCGGACTACCAGTGGCATGTTCTGATTAGAATATTTTCTAGACGCGTGCATCTCCTGGGAGCAGACTGTGCCAGTGCTGGAGAGGCTCCGCGAAGGTGTTCGTGGACGCCGGGCACTCGTCCGAAAGAGTGCGCGTGGCGATGTTGCGGTGCCAGTAAAGGTGAACGGCTCGAATGGCGTGAATGGCGTGAATGGTTCCGCATAGACAGAATGATGTGCTTTACTACTAGAGGGTTCGGATCCATCTCACCTGTAACGTTGTACATGTACCAAGCAATGCATCCTTCTACGTGATGCATCTGCTCTAGCGCTGTTGTAGCGAGAATTGTGGCCAACTTGGCCAACTGCCGAATATCGGTGGCTGTCGACGACCGTCAGTCAGCGTCTAAATCCGCTCTTGCCGAACCGGGGCGGGAATTGTTTGTGGTCCTGCACCGGTACGCTCACCTGCAGGCCTGGTTGACTTCGCGTTCGCCTGCTCTGACGACCCTCTGCCACCTCCATCTGGTGCTGTCCGACGCCTCGAGTGCGCAACGGAGGTCGAAAGAAGGGCAAACTGGTGAACGATGGGCTCAGAGGGAATGCAGATCACCATCCCAGGTACGTCGACCTTATCCGTATACAATCCATGGCCATGAGGGCTACATGACGCACTTGTAGACTTCAACGATGACGACGACGCCTTCCAGTCGACGCCGCTCTTTGGGCGCGGCGGGCAAAGCTTGTGGGGTAACTCAAGTTCTGGCCTCGAGTCGCCGACTATCTTGACTCCCCAGGCGGAGAGGTCCGGGTCGTACTTCCACTCTCGCGGGGACTCCGTGACATCGCAAGACTCTGGGCAGTCCATTCAATATACGGCGAAGAAAGTGAAGGCCTCGTTCACGCACTCGACCCAGTCTTCTGTCGCTACCACGAGCAGTTCCCCATTCGCGAAGAAGTCGTCGTTCGCCTCCCTCCGGAACGCGTTCAAGAGCACCAAGTTTAGTGACCCGCCCCCCATGCCCGTTCTGGACCACCAGGTGTACCCGGCGCTGAAGAACCCGTTCAACCGGTCTACGTCTTCCCTGGCGCAGAACCCGCCCATACCCCAACGCTCGCAGACGATTGGCGCAAGCCCGCCGCACTTTGTCCGGCCTGCGACACCTGGAGGTGGGGATGGGAGGGCGCGGACGCCGAGAATGAAAGATCACCAGTACGCACGGTCGCAGCATTCTCATTCTGGTTCGATATTTCACGCCTCCGATGGAGGGAGCGATATCGGCCTCCCCTACCCGTTTTCTTCTTCGCCTCCGCCCGTACCACCCATGCCGACTGGCGTCGGGGCTTACACGGAGGACACTAACTCTTACTCGGACGTGGAGGACAAGGTCGTGCTCGACCCACGGACACCTTCAGATTATGCGCTTCATGCTATTTTTATTCGCTTCGCCGCTATTGCGGAATCACACATTGACGAGTTTCTACGTTTTCCGGTGGTGCGTATGTGAGAGCTACCCCCGCATTGACTTGCGCTAATAGTCATGGCGATAGGATCGTGATGTCCACCTCGAGGATTACATGGGTCCAGGTGTGGACGAGAAGTTCGACGACATCCTCTCTTCTCTGGGCAAGATCGCACAACGACATGCCAAGCCTGTTGTGGAGTCCGTCATGCGTTGGCGGAAGAGCCAGACGGCGGCGGATGGCTTGGACCCAGCCTTGATCCGATACCACAACTCGCAGTCCCCTTCCGCCGCCCGCGCTGTTCGCATGCCGGACATCAGCCGAACTTTGAACGAACGGAAGTCGCTGGCCTCGGTATACATCATGTGTCGCGCACTCATTGCCGTCACCCGTTCCATCGCGAAGGACGGCCTGCCGGAACACACGGGACACACCTTGGAGGAGCTGACGTTCGGGCATTTCAAGAGTCACGGGATAGTGAAGCTGTCTTCGCAATCGTCCAACTACCGATGTGTTTTGGACCTCCATGCTGCGCTTCTCGGACAGCTTTCGGATATTCGGTGAGTTTGCATTCCACGCCTTCGATATTTTCGCCAACCAAATCATGCAGTTTCGAGAGTGTTGCGGATCGCTTCTTGGTCGAACTTGGCCCCGTTGCGGCAGGTCAGGTCACTAAGGATGCAGATATGAGGTACGAGAACCTGGTCAAGGGTTTGAGACATATCAATATCAAGGTCAGAAGATTCTGCTTGAAGTGTAATCGGGTCCTGACAAGCTGCAGGTGTGGCCCCCAGAGCGTTTCGAAGAGGGCGCAGAATTCCTGGCCTCGCTCTCCAAATCTTTCGAGAATGCTCATGGAAACCGCTTGAAGACGATATTTGCGGAGACCTTAGTTCAAATCTTGCATCCAATGCGCAAGGTACGATTGCGTTGTCTATGCTTGTGAATCACATTGACGCGGTGTATAGACAGCGCAAGCGGAAGTCAACCATCCAGACTGGGCGAAGGCCATGGAGGTGATTTACCCCAAGGCTAGAGATATGATGGCAAAGCCCCGATATTGGCAGGTCGCATATCCCCTCGCTGTTACCGCTCTTTGCGTTGCACCTCAGGAGTTCTTTCTCCGCAATTGGGTTTCTTGCTTCGAAGCTGGCCTCGGAAAGCTCAAGGTAAAGCCAAATAAAATGCTTACGAAAACAATTTCTCATGGCGATATCGCAGGAGAAGATCTATCGAGTCCCCGTCTTGAATGGCATGATGCGCCTACTTTGGACATACTTATATCGCTGCCATGAACCGCTGTCTACGTCCTCCGCCAAACTCGACACCATATTCAAACAGATTTTCCCGTCGAACCGACTCACGGTTACCGCACAAGAGGAGCACCTCCAGCCATTCATTTGCATCGTCCATTTCGTTCTCTCACGTCATTTTGATGTCGGCAGCGAGCTCTGCCTCGATCTTCTCCAAGAACGTTTGATCAATTCTCAATCCGGGCAAGCCTCGAATGCCTTCTCCCCGGACAGGATCACTATTGCGACTCAAGCCATTTTATTGTCATTGGACCTCGTTGAACGTGAAGAGCAGCTCCCTTCCTGGCCATCCAGCTCCGATTTCTCTACCATCCCCTCTCCGAAGGATTATCCCTCGTCATCGACTCCTCTTCCTGCCTCAATTACTTCGAAGGCTAACTGGTCGGAGTTCTTGGATCGGGCCACCTCCTGCTTAAACCTTATGGCTATCGCATGTTATCAGGTCGTCGGAAAGTGGTCGGTTCTTGATGAGCAGTGGGCAACTTCCCGCCTCGGTCCTACCTACGAAGAGGCGCACAATTACATCATCCGCCGCCACCCTGAGGGCTCTGTCGCGTACTCGGATCAGTACTCCTCTCACATCCACATGCTGCAAGTCATTTTCCAGTCGTGGCCTAGATGTCTCCATCCCTCTCTCGCTCTGGGAGAGGCGTTCGATATGCTCATACGTGGGGTCATCCACATCGAACCCGCGGTTAACGAAGCAGCGACTTCCGCTTTACAACGCTTCATGGCAGAACCTTCGCATGCGTCGCCCCTCCTCAAACGTTTCTCTACGTTCCTCTTCGGACCAGCTGCTATCACCCAGGAAGCATATGGGTTCCGGCTTCCGATCATCTGCAATCGTCTCTTGAACCTATGGCACAGCTTTGTTGATCGCTGGATCGCCGACGTCAAGCGTAAGCCATTCCAGATCTGGACGAGCGAGGAGACCAAGGACGTGCTGGCACGTGCAGAGGAGATCGAAGGAGGTGCTCTATTCCTTCTGGCGAATACGAAGCCGAACGCCTTCACGACTGGAGTCAAGGTTGTACGCTCGTTGAAGCTCCTGGCGGATTATATGGCCCCAGAACCGTTTACACCTTCCGTCGTTCCGCCCGGTCACTTCGTCCTTACTCAAGCGTTGTTCGAGGATGACACAGCGGACGCACTGTTCCGCAGTTTGGACGAGGTCTTGGAGGGCGAGGAGCTCAGCTGTTTGATCCATTGGAAGAAGGTATCTGTGGCGCACAAACTGATTCGCCTCGCTGGGAGCGAAGATGTCCAAGATAGAGCGTTGTGGAGAGACGTTTTTCCTATTTTCGTCCAGGGATGTTTCGACTCCGCTCCAGCAATCGTCTCTGGTTTCCGGGAGAAGCTAGTTGCTGCCGCGGGACGGGGGACGCCTCTTATGCAACAGCTATCCGGTGTGACGTCTAGGGTGCAAAGCAATGCCCTTCAACGCTCAGGTTCGTCTGGCGATGGGCAGCTGTTAGTACCGGAGCATCAGGATTACGCGCTACAATGGTGGATCTGGATCAAGATTGTCTGCGCGACAGCATCCGTATCCGATTTACGACCTCCCATGGGCGGCATGCGGGATCATTCTCGCGCGCGATCGGAGGCTGAGCTGGGGCCGGAGCAAATGCAGACAACCCACGACCTCTTCTGGTCGCTGTCCAAGTTCCTCGATACCGACTTCATCGTCATCCGTGACACAGCGGTATCTTGCATCAGCTCGTTCCCCGCCAACGGCTACTCTCAGCTCCTCGAGGATCTAAGCAAGTTCCAAGCCAGGCAACACTACGACGACCCTCGAACGAAAGGCGTAGCAACTGCACCTATGATTGGCCGTTTACGCCGGCAAGAACGATTCTTGGCCGCCGTCGCGCGCATCTATTTCCTGACTGCACACCTCCTTCGCGACCAGCGGTCCTCGGGAAAGCAGGCGGCATTGACGTACGTTTTAAAGTACGTCCGAAACATGCACCAGTTCCTCGTCTCGTCGGAAAATCGGGATCGATGGTTCATGCAGCGTTTGCGACGATACTTTTGTGGCACCATCGAGCGCGTGTTCGACGCCCTGGCGACACTGAAGGATTCCGATCGGTTTGTCCCTCACAACCTCTACTCGGCGTTGTACACTATGTGCGAAGAGTGGTGCCAGCTGGGCAAGCAGTCTGACGAGGTCAAAAAGCGTCTTGTATCTATGCAAACGATGGCGGCGAAGTCTTTCGTTTCAATTTCGGATCAGGCTGGTGTCATCCAGAAGTTCCAGACGGAGACACGATTGCTTTCACATGCCGCGATTGGTGCCATGGCCGCGGTTTGCGTGAGTGGCTTTTGGTAGTGAGATTAATATATATCTAACATATGCGTCCAGCAAAGAGCCTTCTTCCCCCCCGAGGCGGATCATGGTTCTCCAACAGATCGTCAAGCGCTCGATTTCGTGAAACCTCTACAGGCTGGTCCTACCCTTGATCGCCTGACAGCGATACTAGCCTCTTTCCATGAGCCCAATCAAATCGCTGGAAAGTGAGTGTACTCTCTTATCTCCTCTGAATATCATTTTGACCATGCGTGCAGGAAAGCCTTGCGTGCCTTACTGTCCTACCACCGATGTGGCCCAACCTTCCTCGACGAATGCCTGCGGAGGGCGTTTGTTACGAGTCGGGAGCTTGATACCAGCAACGCACGCTTCTTCGAGGTTGTGGCTGATGCCATTTCCAGTGGCGCAGCTACTGCGTTCAGCTTCGCCCAAACCATTTGCCTTGGTTTGTCAAACCTCTGTCATCCTCTTCTCGAGATCCGCCGCCTGTCGTTCAACATCCTGGAGATGGTCCACGAGCAATCTGCTGGTATCATATCCTTTTGCCAGTACGAGGCTGCTATTGAGAGTGCTGCTCCTAGCACGTATCTCTATGCCCATCGGCTTATCTCGGATGTGCTTGCTGGTGAACATCCGGGGCAAGCCGTCAAAGTGCTCGCTCAGCTCGCGGTCTGGATTCCCAGCGTCTTCGACAATCGCCCCGACCGTGGAGTCCTGCTCCTCCTGCAGTGCCTTGAACACTGGGTTCCGAACATCGACCTAATGAATGTCGACAAAACGGAATTGTCGAGGGATGGTCACATCACACTCTACCACTTGATGGCGCTGACTCTACGGTATTCGGAGACCTACGCGGAACAGGTGCTCGTGCTATGGACGCGGCTCGTTGATCCTCCCCACCAGTCGAATGGCCATGCAATCATTCGCTTCCTCTTGGAACAGTCGCACAAGGTCGGGAGCACAATATTCATCAGCTGCGCGGCGAAGATCGTAGCGTGCCTCGCTCAGAGTGCCATCGGCAGACAAATCGTGGAGGAGCTTTGCAGCGTCGTGGAGCCTGCCAGAATGCTGCCGAGCATCGAACACAAGCTCGCTCCTCCCAGCGAAGAAGATCTTGAGCTGTGGTCTGACCTGGACATGCTCTTCTCCGAGAAGCCTCGACTGTCGCTCGGTGTCGCGCAGTTCGCCCTCTTGTTCCTCTCCGAGACCGCACTGGAGCGGTATTGGGAGTTCCAAGACCAGCTTCCTGTGCTGTTCCATGCGCTGTTCATGCACCTCGATCATCGCCAGCCTGCGGTCCAGTACCGGTGCCGCCATATGCTCTTTCAGCTTCTCCGTTCCTGCCTCACTGGATACGATGAGCTTTCCGAGCGATCTCTTCTACGATCACGACCGGAACTGAAGGCTGCGATCCTAGACCTGGAGAGGGAGGTGGAGACCAAGCTGTGGAAGGAGGACGACAAGGGGACGGAAGCGGAGCCGAAGCTCAGATGGCTTGGGAACGCTGTGCTGAACCTCGTCGAGCCACTCCATCCCGCGTTCTCGGAGCAATGGGGTACTCTGGCTCTGAGCTGGGGCACGGCTTGCTCAATACGACCTGTTGCGTTCCGCTCCTTGCAGCTCTACCGAGCGCTGATGCCTCGCATCGGCCCAACCCACATCAGCATGCTGCTTGGTCGTCTCGCGAATACCGTGGCGGATGGGGACCATGCCATTCAGAGTTTTAACGTCGAAATCCTGTCGACCCTCACGGCGCTTGCGTCTTCCGATGACCTCGAAGCCGCCCAAGTCCCTCAACTTTATTGGTGCGCTGTGGCATGCTTGTCCACAACGGTCGAGGCTGAGTTCTTGCAAACGCTTCAACTCCTCGACAAGGTGTTGTCGCGCATTAATCTCGACGACCCAAACACTACCGAGCACCTCCTCCAACACATGCCAACCAACTGGAGTGGACCGGCGACAATGCAATCGAGCTTGCTCATTGGCCTGCGTTCTTCCGTCACCTCTGCGTTGACTCTTAAGATCTTACGGCGATTAACGAAGATCAACGATTCTAGATTGATTGACCAAAGCGAAGGTCGTGTTCGGGACCTCTATACGCTCGCCTTGCCATGGTGTCTGCATGCCATGGCCGAAGACATCAAGGACGAGTTGCTCCTCGAGTTCGCCCTCGACATCAGTCATCTTGCCGAAGAGGAGGAACGCCCAAGCATTGAACGTATAATGATATCCTTCGCAAAGTCCCGCTTCCGTACGAAGGACGACTTCCTGCGACAATCCGTTTCGAGCCTTCGAGAACATTATGGGGTCGACCATTGGACCGAAGTCATCACGCTTCTCATGGGCTTAGTTCTCAACAAGCAGCGGTGGCTCCAGATCCATGTCATGCAGATACTCAAGGTCCTCTTCCAGCAACGCGAAACGAAGAGTCAGGTGGATCGCCTCGGCTCAGAGTTGCTCATGCCCCTTCTGCGCCTCTTGGAGACAGATCTCTCTTCCCAGGCCTTAGATGTCCTAGACGAACCCATGCAAATCTCTGGGGGTCCCGCGGCCAAGCACGTATTGCGCATGTCACTGCATCACCATCTACGCGCGAACGCCAAGGAGGTCGAGTCCGTCGCAGAGATCTTCGGCATCCCCGAGGAGTCCGGCTGGTGCGTCCCCCGGTCGAGCGAGATGCGCGACACGTGCCGAGCGAACGTCGTGGCCGTCTTCGATCTCGGGAAAGGAAACCTGCGCCCATCGCGGATCGACTTCCAGCCCGACGAGGAACTGGCGTTATTGCACAGTCAATTGGAGGACGACCTCGGCGACATGGTGCAGAATCTGCACGAGCTCAGCAGCTTCTTCCAAGAGGACCCGTCCGTCGGTTCTGTCCCACACAGGCAGCTCGAGGCGCGTGTGGCAGCGATCTTGGCGAAGTCGACGGAGACGATGGACTCTGTCCCGCAGACGCCGATGGTGGACGTTTTCAACGTCAGCGGTGGTGGTTTGTCACCAACATATGAGGACTCGGAAGACTCGGACTCGGACACAGAGTCGGACCTCTTCGAATTCGATTCGCCCAGCTTCGCAGGGTTCATCAACCGGAGCGCTGCACATAGCTCACATTAATATTATTTGTCAGTACTCTCGCGCTGTCTCGCTTTCGTTCTGCTTGGATTCGATACCGGTCGTACTGTACACTATCAGCCTACGCTGCGGATTTTGACATAGTCTGTAAGATTATCATCGCATCATAGACTACCAGTATTGCGTGCTGCACCATTCCCTAGAATTCCATCTACTATCGTGCATATTTTGTCGTCGTGGGGGAACATGTGGCAGGGTCTCCCGACGCCCATTAATATTTGCGGAAGCCACCTCAAGCTGGGCCCGTTCCATGAGCGCTTAAGTCTTACCGGCCACACTATGTAAACCTTGAAACGCCGAAGGCTAGGCGATTCATCATCACCCTATCTCTGCTTCAAGTCTGTATGTAAGTTGCTCATGTCTCTGAGCCTGAATCCCTTGGATCCCCTTGTGTTCGTTCTGTCCCCAAGCCTCGCACGGGTATCAGGCAATCTTGGCAATGGACATGGTTCGCACATTATCAAGCAAGCTTCTCCGTAACTTCCCACTGGCGGATGCAGTCTTCGCCGGTATCGATACGCCGCTGTCTTGCCAACTGCGCTCGTACTGTCTAACTGTGGTGTAGCAACGGCACTGCGATCTATGTTGCATGCTATTTCCAACTCATAGAAAACGATGGCCAATATTCTCCAATACCAACCCTTGAGGACGCTCTATCTCGTCTACTTCCTCGGTTCTCTCGTCTTCGTCAAAGCTCCATTCTGGGTTCTCCTATACCTCCGGCCTTCGCAGCGGCCACGCCCCGTATGGACGATCAAGCGGTCCCTCATCATACGCGCTCTGCAGGAACTCCTTGGGATGAGGCTCCGTGGAAGAACCAACAATCGCGGTCGGTTCGAGGAAGTCTCAGACAGCTCCCTGACGGACGCAAAATTCGTCCGGCTGGAGGGCATTCCGGAATCTGATTCGACCATCTTGTGCGGTGAAATTCGTCAGGTCGCCGAAATTACTGGGGCAAAGCCGGCGAAGGTTGCTGGGTACTGGTTCCTCAAGAAGGGAGCAGCATGGGATGGGCCACAAGCTAGGACTGGAGAGAGGGTGGTGCTACACGTACATGGCGGGGCTTTCGCTGTAGGTCTCTATACCCCCGGCTATCGTTGAGGTTGACGTCTCATTCAGATTCGTTTCGCAGTATGGTACAGCTCATCCGTCAGATTGGACGGCAAATATCAGTAGAGGGTTACTTGAACATTCGAAGACCATCGAGCGAACATTCTCCGTCGACTATCGTTTGACGGCCTCGGCTCCCAACCCCCCAGCCAATCCATTCCCCACCGCCATCATAGACGCGCTTGCCGCTTACCGTTACCTCGTGCAGGACTGCGGCTTCGAGCCGAAGAACATCCTCCTCGTTGGGGACTCCGCAGGTGGTAATCTCACCATCGCGCTCGCACGTCACCTCGTAGAGAACGCGATCGTGTCGCTGCCTCCTCCGGGTCGCCTCTTCGTCGTCTCGCCCTGGATCGACTTGCTCGCCTCCCGAAACGGGCCGAACTCGTCGCACGCGCTGAACGCGGTCTCGGACATATTCGCGATCAACCGCGACGAGGACGAAGTTCTCGGAGCGTATCCGATCGACTCGCTGCGCGGCCCCTTGGACTTGGAGGTCGTGCGGACGAACCGCTACTTCTCCCCTGCGGGGCTCCATGTGCAGCCCGCGGAGGGGTCTACTCTATTCAAGGGCTTTATGGAGACGTACGTCGTAGCAGGAGGGGCGGAGAGGTTGCTGGATGACTCGAAGGCGCTGGTAGAGAGGCTGGAAGCTGACGGGGTAAAGGTTCATGCGGATATCTCTCCAGACGCTGTGCATGACTTCCTGATTTTCAAGTGGCATGAGCCGGAGCGTACGGAGACGTTGCGTCGGGTGTGCCAGTGGATTGATAAGGTGTAAATTGGTTCTTGAGCTGCGTTTTGGAAGTTAAGAGTCAGTGCTATTCATCCTGTATTGTACCCGTACTTGTAGAGGTAGAAAGCATCCTCGAAGACTGTTTATGTGCTCTGGAGCATGTATTTGAAGTTAATTGGAACATATAGGCATATCGCCCATCATTGTATGCCGTCTTGAGTGGAAGTCACTGACAAGGTGAGTAAACCACTCAGATAAACCACACGGATTCTTGTGGGCGCTACTCTGCGACATAAGTACTCGGAGATTTGCCTTATTTGGACTAAGGTGATGTGACGCAATAGCGCGTGATCCGACTCTGAGTTGTGTGGCTCGAGCGTCGCGTACCTCGTCTACAGCCAGGCTGAGCCTATTCGGTCAACTCCTTCTTTGACACGATCCACCGACTTTCTTTGTGGTGCTTCCTCTATGCCTACGGACGATTTGAAACGCTCGTCGAAACACAAACACCGCCATGACAAGGACAATCGCGAGCACAAGAGTAAGCGCAAACACAAGTCAGACAAGGAGGGCTCCAGCAGGAAACGGTCGCGTAAAGATACTGCAGACCACGTACACGTCCTAGACGACGATGTCAACGACGAGGATATGTGGGTGGAGAAGAACATTGACATGGAGGGCGAAGTGGTGCGTACTTTCCGTCCCGTCATCTCACGTCCGTTGTTGTAATGCGCACCGGCGTGCCAGCAGCCACTCGCGACAGACATCCCGTCTGGCGAGGACCTTAAGCTGAAGAGTAGAGCACAGGAGCTCCCCGGCGACCCTCCCCTTCCCCAACCCACACGTACTGAGACCAAGCTGAAGCGCGACGAATGGATGCTCATGCCTGAGAACAACTTGCCTGCGCCGGCATCGTCAACGAACAGCATTCCAATGAACGACGACCCCATGGACGGCTACGGGGAGCCTTCCACGAACGCGCGCACGACCGGCGGCACTGTTGACTTCTTCTCGAGCTTGGGTACAGAACGCAAGAAGCCACCACGTCCCGACCGCCCCAATCCCGACCAGGTCAGTAGCACCCCACTCATCTTCCGGTACATCTCTTGCTCAACACGCGTACACCTCTCCGCGCCTGCAGCCCCTCATCGTCCACCACAAAGAGCTCAACACCGCGCTCAAAGATGGCAAGAGCATCGACGACCTCCCCGACGCGCCCAAGAAGCCCGCCGTCGTCGGCGGCCCCGGCTCCCAGTGGCGCATGATGAAGCTCCGGCGGGTGTACGAGACGGCGGAGGAGGAGGGCCGCGCGGTCGAGGACGTCGCGGTCGAGCGCTTCAGCTCCCTCGAGCTGTTCGACGAGGCGCGCGAGGAGCGGCGGATCCTCGACGAGCGGGATGGAAAGCGCGCCTCGAGAGACAACGACCGCGATAGAGGACGGGATCGGAAGGGGAAAGGGAGGGAACCGGAGGGTACTGCGGAGCGGCGGCTGATGTTCACGGACTTCTCGACCCCAAGCGGAGGGACGAGTCGAAGCTCGTCGTTCCGCCGCCCGGACTTGGACCGTAGTGGACTCCCGACCCCCGCCGTGCGTTCTGAGGGCACGAGGAGACAGGAGCCGTCGAAACTGGGCCCGGCGGCGGGCGCCGTACGAACACCCATTCCGTCCGCGATGACGCCAACGACTGCCGGCGCGGGGGTGAAGGTACGGGGAATGTCGCCGTCGTCGCTTAACAAGTTGCAGGCGAAGGTGCTTCGCGCGAAGCTCGTCGGCGCACCTAATGCGGGCGCGCTGGAGAAGGAGTTCGAGGAGGCACAAAGGCTGGCACATGGAGGAGACACTGAGGAGGGTAACGTAAGGACTCAGGTCGCGGTATTGCCGACATTAGATATCCATGGTCGTTTGTACGATGTGGGGCAAGGAGGGCAGGATACGCCTCCTCCGGCGGGCAATCGTAGACCTAAACCGAAGGTGAGTAACAAGTTTACCCTGTATACATTGGCTCGCTATAACTTTTGTCAGGTTGAGCAGCGCGATCCCAAGACGGGCGAGATGACTAGGGTTGATCCCGACGCGGACGACATCACGCTCGGTGAGATGCTCAGGCAGGAGAAGTTTGGGGCTGGGATGGCCGACCAGAAGAACCTCGACGCGGAGTTTGCGCGAGCTGTAATGACGGATGGTGGATTCCAGGTTCGTCTTGGCCATCTCTTCCCGATATCCGAAAGATCTTGAACACCTTGTCGCCGTGATTAGAACGATCTGGACTATATGGACGACAATGCGGACAAACTCGCGAGGAAGAAGATGCGGGCCGACCATATGAAGCGCCAGTTCGCCATCAATGGTCTGTGACTCTACAGGACTGTTGAATGGTAAGGTTTTCTAACCGCCCCTGGCAGACTACAAGAAGACCATGAAGGTTCTTGCGACATGTCCTTACTGCTATGGGGAGGACGACTCGCTTCCCAAAGCACCCATTGTCGCAATGGGGACTCGCGTCTACCTCTCGTGTACATTAAACGAGGAGTTGGTGGATGGACACTGTTTAATCGTCCCTATCGCGCACCACCTGTCGACCCTCGAGGGCGACGACGACATGTGGGACGAAGTTCGGGTAAGAAGATATTCCTTGTAAAGTGTGCCAGCGCTGACCACTTTGTGTATCTAGAACTTCATGAAGTGTCTGATGCGTATGTTCGCCGAGGAAGACAAAGGAGTTGTCTTCTACGAGACCGTTCTGTCCATCAAGGCCCAGAAACATACCGTTATCGAGTGCGTCCCCCTCCCTTGGGAGCAGTTCGAGCAAATCCCTGGGTACTTCAAGGTTCGCATTTTCTGCCACCCCTTTGCTAGAATTTCTGCTCACACTCCCTTGTGTAGGAATCCATCCTGATGTCCGAAGCCGAGTGGTCGCAACACAAGAAGCTGATCGACTTCTCTGCGCGACCGGGCGGCTTCCGACGAGCGATGGTCCCCAACCTGCCGTACTTTATGGTGCAGTTCGACTACAAGGGCGAGAAGGGGTATGGGCACGTCATCGAGGGGACGAGCGAGGTGTCTGGCAACGGTGATGAAGATGTCGACGAAGGCGAGAAGGGTGGTGGCGAGTTCCCTAGGTAAGCGTCTAATTTTGCTATCGGTATGAAGGCCGGTCCTTCGGCGTGGTGCATCCATGTCGACGACTACGAGGACCAGTTGTGTTGCACGGTTACCCAACCGCTTGAGTGTTTGCTTCGGTGGCTGACACATGCTTTACAGATGGTTCGCTGCAGAAATCATCGGGAACGTGGTCGAGGTCGAGCCTCGTAGATGGCGGAGACCGCGCAAGATTGAGTTCAGGCAGAATAAGGACCGGGTGAAGAGATTCAAGCAAAAGTACGATAAGTTCGACTGGACCGGGCTCATCGAGCGTTCTTGAAGCCGCCTGGAACTTGACGCGTGGCTTCTCACGGGACGTTATCGCTAAGCAGACCATGTACTTTACTACCGTTGCTCTATCTTCTATAGAAAAGCAAGGTTTTTAATCCGAAAAAGGCAATTTTCGGCAGAGGCAGGAGCGATCACTCACCCGACGCCTGAGATGCCGAGACGACGGACAACTCCGACAGCTACCGACCTCCTACCGACCACCTCAGGCTCCCGTTCCGGTCATGTTTGCGGGTCCCCGATTCACCATTCTTACACGCATAGTTTTGGTCCCAATCTCTTATTCTAAGGCTAGAGCATAACATAAAGGCGGTAAGTACGACTCTAGACGCGGCTGAAGCGCTTATGTATGCGGTACTTTTCCTTGCTTTGGCGCCGAATAGACTGGCAGGCGACGGATGCAAGGGTCAATCAAGCCTCTGCCGCATCCGGCCATGGTCCACCACGATCGCGACGCCCACCCCGCTACCTTATTTCTCTTCGTCTGGCTTTCTCTTGAAAACTTTACGCTCTGAGAATTTCTTCCGAGGCAGCTCTGAGCAGTGAGCTGTCTTTCCTACGGGCCCTCAGGTGAGTATATGCTCACGTGTCTGCCACTACATTTCGCCGCCACATTGACTCCGAGTCGGACCAGTGTCGGACCCAGCATAGCGGAGGGACACCGGTCATCAAGTAGGTGGTTCTAAGGGCTGGTAAGGAATATTTTAGCGGATGGATGAGGTCTAACATCGCAGGCAGGATTGCGGCTGGGGTCCAACGGCATTGATACTGGGTACGTCTACTGTGTACGTGTCCGCCCCCGAGTCACTGACACCTCCAGATGAGATATCACAATGTTTCTCCCTCACCATTCTCCAAGCAGAAGCCCGTTGCTGCGGGAATAGGGGGCTATGCGACCATGGGGTGTAACAAGCAACTGTTACGACTGGCTGTCGAGTAAGATCAGGGAGGCTTACGAAGACGAGCAAGGGCGCTGACGAGCACTTGTGCAGCGAGAGCGGAGCAGGGCTCGACAGTCAGGCTGGAGACAAGATGTATTGAGCGAGTATGTACGAGCGAGAATACAGAGTGGCTTACCTGGAGACAAGAGGTTGAAACTGAAGTCTCCAGGCAGCAAGGTACAGGTCTTATATACATGTACAGAACAATGGGGTCCAAGGACAATAGGTAACTATGGACGCGGGAGTGGAGGAGAGAACAATGGAATGTAGGACAATAGCGACTAGGGAACAACAGGGACAATAGGAGCTATTGTACTACGAGACAAGGAGACGGGTTACGATGCAACAAAGGACCATAGGGACGACATGGGAAGTAAACCGTCCAGAAAAGGAAACAGAGACGCCAAGGTAGGCGCCAAACGGAACGTTCGTGACAATACCCCCCTCCTAAGGGTCGTGCCCTCACGACTTAGTTTTCTTGTTGAGGGGACTAGGCGCATCTGGGTGTGTGGAATGGAATTTTTGTACCACCTTGGGTGCATTCGCCAGATCTGCTGCATCCTCCCAACTGTCGTGCTCAGGGCCCCAACCCATCCAGTGCACGAGGTACTGCAGTTTCTTCCACCGCCCATACCGTCGTGACTCTAACACTTCCTCAACTTCGTACTCCTCCTCTCCTTCAACTTCAATCGATGCAGGCTCAGGAGGATGGCGACCAGGGAGTTGACTCTCCTTGTGTGGCAGTAGGAGCGATACATGGAACACTGGGTGGAGTGCAAGGTCTTTGGGGAGCTTGAGCTCGTAAGCCAAGTTGCCCACTTTGCGCTTAACCAGGTACGGGCCAGCATACCGGTCCACCAGTTTCCTAGAGACTCCTGGAACTCGGAAGTTCCTTGTGTCGAGCCACACCTTTTGACCGTCTTTAAACTCTGGGGCATCGCGGACATAACGATCGTAGTATTCCTTCATCCGTTCTGCCGCCAAAGTTAAAGCAGAGGTCGCATCCTCCCTTGCCTGACGCAACTCCTCTCTCCGTTCATCTGCAGAGGGTACCGCCGTAGACAGCATTGGAATGTGGAACTGGGGTTCAAAGCCGTACATGAGGTAAAACGGCGAGTACCCAGTAG